>JAFMOC010000197.1:7500-80000 GCA_019802505.1 Corydoras sp. C115 | reverse complement strand
ACGACCCCCTGATTTACCCCCCCGACCTGCGATCATGTGATCATGCCGCATTAAGCGGCTTAATTTAAGCCACTTAACCCTTCGCTGTGCCGGAGACCGTGGTGTTTTGTGGGGGGGGGGGCGCTGTTACCTCACACCCGAGTCCATTCATCCACAACACAGCGCCCCCCCCACCTCCCCACCTCCCCCCGGGACCACGGCGCACGTCCTCGGCGACGTGAAGTGGAAAATTTGTTTGAAACGTGGATCTGAAGGCGGTTTGTGTGTCGACATGAAATTTCAGACGCCGCCGCGCGCCGGCGCCTCCTCAGCGTACGGGGCGTCGCCTCGTTAATGTTTCAGAGCTTCAGAGTTTATATATATATATATATATATATATATATATAAATATATATAAAATAAGGGATTACGGTTCTAAAGGCTGATGTGTGAGGACTCTGTTGGGAGGCTTTGATAGTAGGAGAACCCGGTGCGTTTACCTTCACGTCTTACATTTCTATATTTAATCATGCCGTGGACTTCAGGTGCACGTACCGCGAGTAAAGACGGTCGCCACGGCAACATCACACCTGAGAACGATGCTGAATCGGGTCTAAGTGAACCTGACCGTGTGTGAGATACTGAGACCTCAGACCTGAGCGGATCAGGGTGGAACCATCAGGCGGTTACATATTTTTGGTCATTGAAAGGCCGTAAGCATCGTTAAGTTCACAGTTTAATTTATTCTCCGTAATATAATTTGGTTAGGGGCGGCACGTCCAGGTTCGAATCCCCATCTGGGTGGAGTTTCCATGTTCTCCCCGTGTCCGCGTGGGTTTCCTCCGGGTTCTCCGGTTTCCTCCCACAGTCCAAAAACATGGATCAAGTCAATTGAGTTCTCCAAATTGCCCCATATAGAGTGTGTGTGTGTGTGTGTGAGTGTGTGTCCAGCGATAGATTGGTGTCCTGTCCTGGATGTATCTGCCCAGCACCCGAAACGTTCTCCCCTGGATGGGCATGGAGAACCCCCCGCAACCTTAATATAGGATAAAGCGGAAGATAGTGAATGAATGAATAAATTGCCCCATATTGTGTGTGTCTGAATGAGTGAGTGTGTGCCCAGTGATAGATTGGCACCCTGTCCTGGTTGTATTTGCCCAGCGCCCGAAATGTTCTCCCCTTAATGGAACACCCCCACCCCCCCCCCAACCCTAGTAGAGGAAATAATGGATGGATGATGGATGGATGGAGTTGTGGAGACAGTGACCTCTACTGGCTGATTAAGGATCTTGCGCTGGTTTAAAACTGTTTTGTGAGATTCCCGAAGTTCCCGAAGATATTCCTATCTTTGGAACGCCCACACGGTCGCTGTGTTCTAGTGGTGACCTCCACCTGGTTCTCCACCTCAGCATGGTACTTCAGTGACGCAGGAAACACTCAGAGACCCGTGTTTCCCGACGCGCTGGCTTTAATCTGTTAGAACCCAGAGATCAGACGTGCGAAAGGTCAGCGTGTCGTCTCGTGATGTCACGCCGTCGAAAAGCGTCTGCAGTTTGACGAAATGTAAATGTCACTCCGCCCGGCAAAAAAAACAAAGAAGGAAAAGATTCCGAAAAGCGTCTCGGGATCAGCTGTCCGTCATTCAGAGTGGCGTCCTCTCACTGACTGACTGACGTGCAGAACCCAAGATCCGGGGGAGCAGCGGAACCCGAACAGAGACGGGAGGTCGTTAGAGAAGGTGACTTTCTGATTTAGTTACCTCTCAGAGGTCCCTCTCTCACCCCCCCCCCCACCCAGAACCATGCAAATGATCTTCTCCAGTGAATTTCCAGCTCTTTAATTCATTGCCTTAAGGTGCGAGATTAATCATTAAGGTTATTAAGATAACAGAACGAGGGTTTCCTCCTGCTCGCCTCCTTCTGCTGCTGCAGGTCCGACAAAAAAGGGATTACAATACAGACAGGTTCATATTAATATTTGGCCAATTAACAGGCTGATAATTTTCAGAGTGGCTCGAGGACTCACAGTCATCAACATAAAGTCGCGGTGGAGGGAGTTTGGAGCGCTGGTGGAGGTCTGATGCTTCATCGGTGTTTGACTACGCCAACGTTCCTCTGGATGGATGGACATAATTCCCAAAATCTCCATATCCTCATGGGAAGCCATGCAGAGTTAAAGCTATGGTATCTGGAAATGGAGGAGAGGCCGAGTTGGAGGGGGATTTAGTAAGTAAAGCAGGTGTGATGGGTAGGTGTCCATATACTTTAGTTCAGGCCCCACAGAGAACCAAAGGACACGGGGAATGGGTTAAAATGGATGTTTTCGTATGGATTGGCGTCGCCGTTAGAGACCAAACATCTTTACATGGACGGTCCGTCCCCGGCATCGCGACCGCGTCGGCGCCTGGAGCCTCGTCGTATCGTTAAACGTTCAAGTGAGCGTAAATGTGAAACAGGACGTCTCATCTGCTCACGAGCCTGAACTTGATTAGAGGCAAGTGCGGGGGGGGGGGGGGATAGGACGGACGAACCGTGTGTATGGGCGAGGGAACCCCCCGTTCTAATTCCGACAAATCCTCTTAGATGGGGATAGGGCTTAATTATGGTGAGCCAAATACTGCACTCATCGCCGGTGCTTTCCTCAGATAGCTGAGGTTGAGCAGCTCACGGCGGGCGACCCCAAACCCTGAGATAGCCAGATGTAACTGCCTCGTTACCCCGTATCAAGCCCATTTAGGCCTCTCAGTTCCGGGGTTTAATTGCCGAAGAGCCGCAGCCCATTTAGCGGCTCTGAACATCCCCCCCCCACCCCACCCCACCCCCGTTAATGCGCCTTATCTCCATCAGGCCCCCAAACCCCTCTGAGCATGGCGTACCACACAGTGTGCAGTGCCCGCTCAGCTGAATTCGACGTTCAGTGCAGAGTCAGTAATGAGCGTTCGCTGCATTGTGTTTGAAGGTGTTTATATTTAAATGCGCGTTGTGATGTCACAATGGTCCCTTTGTCTCGAGGCGGTTATCTTAATTAAACGTTCCGTTTCGGCCCATCTCCTCCGTCGGAGCAGCGGCCGCGTGCCTCGGCGACAGGCCTGACAATCAATTCCAATCAATTAGGGCCGGGCCGGTGTAATTAGTCCGGTGTTTATTCTGCGGTTACGCCCATTTTCATGCCTTTCGCTTTTATTCTTCGTTAGTCGCGGAATTATTCGCGGGGGCCGCCTCTTCAGAACGGAATCTCCCGTTCGCTGAATGCGACTTCAATTATGTCATTTCAGAAATAATTGGACTTGCTCGTCTCGGCTCCAGAAGTCCTTAATTAGGCCAATCTTAAGAAAGAAAAAAATACAGTCCTCTCCCAGACGGACTGTAATGAAGGTCATCAGGAGGCTCGCCCCGGCGCCGCGTTCCGCTCTGTGTACCGTCCATACTCTCTCTCTCTCTCTCTCGCTCGCTCGCTCGCTCACAAATCTTTTAACTCTTACATTAATCTTCTTCTGAATGATTTTACCACCCGGCCTGTCGCCAAATCCTTCTCGCGTGATTGGTGCGTTGGGTGAAATGCGGCGAGTGGCGGGCGCTCTGTGGATTAGTGAGAGCGAACGGCGGCGTCAGGTCAGACAGTCTGACGCTTCACCTCGCAGACTCGTCGCCGGTTCCCCGGCTTAACGCCGCTCACAAGCCGGAGACGCCGACGCGAAGCCCGAGCTGACAAAAAAATCTGCTTTGATCAGCGAAAAAACCCAATTTCAAAGCTTTCCTTCCACGTTTGCAACTCGTGTTATTGAATGTGAGCGTGAAAGCATGTTTAGAGAGGCACTTCACCATTTAAGATCAATGGAATGTGTGTGTGTGTGTGTTTGTGTGTGTGTGTGTGTGTGCGTGTGTTAAGTGTGTGTCTGGGGACCCTGTGTGGGTCAGTCTACATCTTCAAACCCACCATGTCCTCATAAAGCTTGCATTAAAGCACAGTCTGGCTGGAACACTGGGCCTTCCGCAAACTGTGCACACAAAGTGGCAAGCATACAGCGGCTGATCGATACCCAATACTTTAGTGCACGTCGTATTTTAAACCATCTCTCTGGTTTGCTCTGCAGAGAGAGCCCCCCCTGGTGGTGACGGATCTGTATGAGGACATTAAGGATGGAGTGATGCTGCTGGCCCTTCTGGAGGTCCTGTCTGGACACAAACTGGTAACATCTGGATCTCTTTATCTCATACAGACTCATCAGAGACATCAATTATTAAAGCAGTGACTGTTGACACTTCTTATCACCAACCCGGCTGCAGGGTTCTGCAGTGAAACATCAAGGATGAAAACCTCATGAAAATTTAATTAAATACCCATCATAGTGATGTCACAATGATGTCACTACTTCAAATCAACTTTATTGCCAATAGCGACAATGGAAACCCTTTCCTGAGCACTGAGCTGTTGTTGAGTAGTTGATTGCAGTAACACAGTTCAACCAGAAGGGTCGCCAAAATCCCCACTGTTCAATGTTTCATCAGTGAACATCAGTGGGTTTCACAGGCAGTTAAACAACTCAGTGACCTATTTTTTTGTCTAGACAGCTTTTAAAAAGAGCCCCTCAGAGGTGTGTACTCACCTCTACACGTGGTTGGAGCTCCTATCAGGCCGCTGGTGCTGCAGGTCTCTGAGGTGTTAGAACAGAGATGCTGTAAATGGCAGGGGCTGCTTTGGGTTCTGTCTCGCCTCAGGCTCATTTGTTCTGCCCTTTGTTTTTGCCGCGTTTGGCGTTTCATATCTGTGTTTATTCCTGACTCCGTTTCATCTTCATCAACTGAAACACGAACTGCAAAAAAATACCAAAATTAAACAGCAGTAATATTAATAAAGCGACAACAGCGATGACAATATGTACTGAAATATTACATTAATAAATTAATATTAATACAGCGATGACAATATGTACTGAAATATTACATTAATAAATTAATATTAATACAGCGATGACAATATGTACTGAAATATTACATTCATAAATTAATATTAATACAGCGATGACAATATGACAATATGTATTAAAATATAATATAATCAGCACTGCTCATACATTAAAGCTGCATACTGTTAGTGAGTGTGTAGTGCACTGTATACAATGTACACACATGTATACACATACATCCTTATTTTTATTATAACTTAATTATTAATTGTAAGCAGTTGATTTTCACCATATTTCCTTCTCAGCACCTTTAAATAATTTGACAGGACAGTATGCTGGGGTCACATGTTCTAGAAGGTCATCAGATGAGGGTGGTTCGAGTTGAAGTAATTTATATTTATAGCTCTTTTTACAATATTATTGTCACGTATTCTCCAAGGTCCGATAATCACACCAAACAGGCAGCAGGTTCCAGAAACAAGCGATTTAATATTATAATAAACATCAAACAAAGCCTACAGCACGAACGAACCTGTACGTAAATGAAGAGAGAGTGGGGCTGGCTTAAATAACAAAGGATCAGGTCACATGACTAAAGAGGTAATTAACTTAAATGAGGCACAACCGCGAACTAAAGTGAAAATCAAAACCAAACACAGTCCAGACAATCGGGTCCGAGGGTCCTGACACTTATGAGCTGTAACGTTTTAATGAACCTATAAGATGAGTCCAAAATGCTGATGAATAATTTTAAACTGTCCACATACTTACGACCAAACTCTCGTCCTGTTCTCCCCCCCCCCCCCGTGAAGCCGTGCGAGCAGGGCCGCAAGCTGAGGAGGATCCACTGGCTCGCCAACGTGGGAACGGCGCTGCACTTCCTCGAGGGCAGGAGGGTAAGCATGAATTTTTTTTTTCCCAGAGTGCATTGCTCAGGTGAAGAGCTCCAGGTCTTAACCGCTCGGCTCGACCGGCGTGACCTCCTTCTGCAGGCGGCCTCTTTTCCTTCAGTCCCATCGCCCCTCCGCTGCGTCTCCGGGGGGGGGGTCTGCCGGGAGGCGGGGGGGTGAACTGGGGGGGGGGGTCTGCCAGGAGGTGGGGGGGTGAACTGGGGGGGGTGTCTTTGTTTTGAAGCCACGAAACAAAGAACTTTGATTTCTGTGAGAGACTGAAGTTTGGAATCCGGAGCTCATTAACATATCTGATATAAATTATTGATTTATTTTTAATAATTATTAATTAATTACTCACCTGTAACTGTAACCCTCTTTATACAGTGATAACGAGCTTAAACCCCTTTCATTAATATCATTACATATTCATTAATCCAATAAGTAATTAATTTATATTTACACAACCGGCCACTTTATTAGATTCACCTCCTTTATTCCATCACATCAGCTCCTCTGATCGGACACATGGGGTTTGTAGTTCTACACGTCCATTCTGTAGTCCATCTGTTCTTCTAGATACCCTGTTAGTGCCCTTTGGTATGTTCTCTGCTGATCAGAACCATTGACCGAGCAGGGATGATTCTCAGTAATTAAAAATGATTGTTATGATGTAGTGGAGATTGATGATGAAGATGATGATGATGAGGACACAGGGGATTAATCTGAGGCTCATGTCTCTGCAGACCCTCAGTATCCTCTCCAGGTTATGAACTAATTTCCCGAACCCTGGCGCGTCCCTCGTCCCGTCGTCCTCAGGTGGTGAGGATTCATTGTAACCCATTATCCGTCTCCTTTATCCTCTTCTCTCCTGTGTGTGATCATACACTCCAGCCTGAGTGCTTTAATCTAGTTTCCAGAGCTGCGGTGTTGGACGTATTGTCCCCCCCTCACCCCGCTCTCTGTGTGTATGTCCAGGTCGGATCAGATCGGATCTGATGCTCACGGCTGAATAACAGCCTCGCGCTCTTACATTCCGGATTTTAAAGTATTTTTATTGTGTTTGTGGAATCTGTATGTTAATGGGCCGGGCGACCGACACCGTGCTCTCCGTGTGCACCTCGCACTCCTTGGGTCTCGGCCTTTTGGTTCACAGCGTGTCCTCTCTCTCTCTCTCTCTCTCTCTCTCTCTCTCAGTCTGTTTACAGAGGATCTCCGGTGCGTAGACTCTTCCTGCGGCATTTATTAACAGCGTGCATGAGACTTAATAATGCAATGGCAATTATTACCAAACAAAAGTATGTGGACGCCTCACCTTTACACGAAAAACATCCGAGTGATCCAAGACTAAAACATGGCAAAATTATAAGGACAGACCTCTTAAAATCACAGTCCCATTTCCACAGGTTCAAATGTAAAGTAATGAAGATGGTGTCCACATACTTCTGGTGCCTGCGTGTTCCTGCATGTCTTCTGTAGACGTCTCAGAGGTTCACATAGTCCTGAGGACACTCCGGGATTAACAGACGCCTTGTTTTCTTATTTAAATGATTGTTGCGTACACCTTCATGAATAATGTATGAGTATTGAATAAATTTCCCTAATTAAATGCTCGTCAGATCAAACTGGTTAACATCAACACCACGGACGTGGTGGACGGCAGACCCTCCATCGTTCTGGGACTGATCTGGACCATCGTGTTGTATTTTCAGGTGAGGACCGGACGGCGCTTAATCAGCTCCTCGTTATCATTGTCATTCATGGTTATTAATTATTTCTATTGATTATCTGCAGATCGAGGAACTCACCAGCTCACTACCCCCTCAGAGAGGCCGGTCCAGCAGCACGTCCTCGTTGGACAGTTCCAACAGCATGGAGGCAGCAAGCCCGCCCGTCAAACGCAAGCCCCGCCTGTCCTTTCAGGGCGGGGCCAAGAGGGCTCTGCTCAAATGGGTTCAGAGGACCGCCACGAAGTACGGACCGTCCCGTCTCACTTATTCTTAATGTTTTATTTTTATTAAAGCGCCTCGAAAGTCAGAACTAGGTTTGATTGACTTGCAGTACCAACTCACACCACTAGAGGTGTGAATAGAGTAAATAGAGGGCAGAATAGAGTGACACCTGCAGGTGTGGAGCTGAATAATGCTGAGAGCTGGCAAATATTTTAGAATGAGAACCAATCAGTGAGGACTTAATCCCCCAGATTTACAATCCCATTATTTAAAGACGTCCAGTCATCTCTTTAGTCTCCAGCTCCAGTACGGGGGACACAGCTCAGAGACATTAATCCTGATCAAGGAGTCTATTAATTAATTATCTTCTGATTTATCCAACATTGGGGTCATGGGGGGGGGGGTTTCCCCTACCCAAGGGGAGAAACATTTCAGGTGCTGGGCACACATAGAGATCAGGTTCTATTCAATCAAGTAAGTAATTATCTTATAGCGCTTTATACCAACATTGGGGTTACAGAATGAAAAGGGGGGGGTTCCCCCAAAGAGCAAGCCGAAGCGACAGTGGAGAACATTTTTATGTTGTTATTTAAGCCTTGGGAGGACAGATCAATGGGGGACTCATCCTCCTTGAGCGGCCGGGCAGCAACAACAGTGTAGAACACTGTGCACTCGCACTCACACAGAAACTCTATGGGGCAATTTAGAGCAATTTATTTACCTTGAATTAATGATTTTAGACTATGGGAGAAAAACAGACAAGGGAGAACATGCAAACTCCCACACACACACTTATTTTAATAAAACCTGAAGGACATGGGGAAATGATGAACCTCCCACCGGAACCTCGAACATCTCGCAGCTTTGAGGTTCCACGCTGCTGGACGGCATTCTGTGAGATTCTGGTTCCTGGAACGTCTTTCGGTTCCTGCAGCACAATGAAGAACCGAGAGCGTAGGACGTCCCGGCTGTGTGCCGGATAATCCTGTAAGCGTGTTTCCATGCATGACTGAATACAATAATCTCTTAATCCGGTTCCTCCTGAACAATGTGAAGCCGTTGTGTTGGACCGCGTGGAGGGCAGGTCGGCGGGATCTCCTCAGAACCGCAGAACCTGGACCGCGAGCAAAATCTGGACGTTAATGAATGACCCGTGTTTAATTTAAAATTCAGATGAAATGACCCGTTCCAGCTCACCGTACAGATCCACATTACAGATTCATATCTTTACAAAACGACTCTAATGGACTCATCTTAGCGTCCGGCCCGCGGGCCGTGGGATGGGGGCGGGGTTTATGAAGCGCATCGTGTTGGTCAGACGAACGATGGACGATTGTTGGGTTTCAGGAGGCTCGGGCTGGACGTGAGGGATTTCGGACCCAGCTGGCGTTCCGGGGTGGCGTTCCACGCCGTCATCTTTGCTCTGCGCCCCCAGCTGGTGAACATGGAACGTGTGTGGAGCAGACCCAACAGGGCCAACCTGGAGGAAGCGTTCTCATTGGCCGAGCGAGAGCTGGGCATCCCTCGCCTGCTGGACCCCGAGGGTGAGCGCGACCCCGTCAGAACCTTAACGAGTGTTTCCCAGCTCACCTTTATGCAAATACCGAATCTGCATATCGTTAACGCTGAGTCCTGCGTGATGTTCCTCAGATGTGGACGTGGAGAAGCCGACGAGAAGTCCATCATGACCTACGTGGCTCAGTTCCTGCAGCATCACCCCGACGGCGAGGACGTGGAGCTGGGGCAGCGGGAGGAGGTACCCACCCCCCCACCCCCCCACCCCACCCACATATCGGAACTTATACTTTTAACGTCCCACGTCGTCCGGAGGTTTCTTTAGCGTTGGCTGATGGGGGGGGGGGGGGGTGCAGCGCTTTCATACCTCACCACCTCCTGACTTTAATTCAGGGTGGAGAGCGCAGGGTCACTGTCCGTCTCATCAACCACCACCAATCATACAGGTGGAGTTTGTAGTTCTACATTTACATTCTGTAGTCCATCTGTCACTCCACATAATATGGCAGTCCACTTTGGTATGTTCTCCCATGATCAGAGCAGGTGTTATTAGGGTGGTGGATGATGCTCCTGTATCACTGATGGAGTATATACTGATGTATATTATACACAGGTGTGTAATGCTGGGTCTGATTCACGACACACACACACACACACACACACACACACACACACACACACACACACCACTAATAATGGAGACAGATGGACTACAGTGTGTAATGGTGGAACCTCAAAGTCCTGACCGCTGAGCTGTGAGTGTGTGATGTGCTGTTTCACGTTGTGTTGTTCTCACTGTGTGTGTGTGTGTGTGTGTGTGTGTATACAGTTGTCTGCCCCAGCCTTCGGAGAGCTGTCCGAGGTGAGCACACGTCTCCGCAGCACTCAATAATTCATTCATTCATTATCTTCCGCATTATCCTCTATTAGGGTCGCGGGGGGGGGGGGGGGGGGTTCCCCATGTCCATCCAGGGGAGAACGTTTCGGGCGCTGGGCAGATGGACCCAGGACAGGGCGCCAATCTATCGCTGGGCACACACTCACTCACACAGATACACTCTATATGGGGCAATTTGGAGAATTCAATTGACTTGATCCATGTTTTTGGACTGTGGGAGGAAACCCCACGCGGACACGGGGAGGACATGGAAACTCCACCCAGATGGGGATTCGAACCGGGAATCCCTAGTGCTGAGAGGAGAACATGCTAAACCACTAAGCAACCGTGCCGCCCGCACTCAATAATCTGAATCTATATTCATGATCAGAATATGAATCACACGTCTGAATTCCACGCGCTGCCGAATTTCCCACGGCGTTTTTTTTTCTCGCTCTTATTACCATCACATTAGAGCCGGGGCTTCGCGTCGCATTTCCATAACAACAGCCAACACCCCCCCCCCCCCCTCACACACACACACACACACTCACACACTCACACACACCCCCCTGGTAGATGGATGACGAGCGGAGGCAGACCTCAGTAATCGAGGCTGATTCACAGGTCGCTCTGATCACGGCCCGCGCCGGCCCTCCGTAAACGGCCCTTTATCCAAACGCTCAGGTTGCCATGTGCGAACTAATTAAGCTAATTGGGGTTTTTAAATCGGGGGGAGGGGCAGGGGCATCGGCTCGGTTCAAAAGCAGAACGTTGACCTGATGTTTATCCGGCGTGTTTAATCGTGATAGGATTCTCTGAGCGCCGCCCCCCCCACCCCCCCGCACCCCGGCGCCCCCTCGCTAACAGGAGACGTCAGGTGATGAAAAAGCAGCTCTGCGGAGCGGGGTTCGGCCTCCCGTCGGCTCGGTGGTCGAGGGCGAAATCACATAATGAGAATGCGTGATATGTCACTCGGCGGGGGGCGCCGTCGAGCGACGTTAATAAGGCTCTCCACTGAAATGAAAATGCACGCCGCACATTTCACCGGGACACATTTACTGTGTACTGAGCACTTATACAGAGGAGATGTATTGGAACTCCGACACATTTAGACCTACAGGAGCATTAATGACATGCCAGTCCATGTGGGTCGTGTGTTTGCAGCTCCCATTCTTCTGGGAAAGCTTTAGGAGAGTTTCTGCGCTCTGTCCATCCATACAGATGATCTGTGAGGTCAGGCACTGATGTTGGGTGGAACGTCCTGTCCACGTCTCCATTCACTGTTCTGTTCAGACTATGTGAGGTTCTGGGGTTATTAAAAGGAACCTTGATTGCATCCGTTTGGAACAATCTGGGACGTGGGGCTGACCTCACCCCTCATCGGTGCCTGACCTCACCATGCTCTCATTGACTGATCAGGAAGAAAGACCTTAAAAGAGGGCAATTTGCATTGTGTGTAATGCCCAGAGGCAGCCGTCTGCAGGTTCACCCGCCCTGCGTTGCCCGCACCCCCTCTGAAGGTCCTTGCAGAAGGGAGAAAGCCGGGGGGGGGGGGGGGGGGGGGGGATCTTAATACAGAATGTCCTATAATATTTGAACTGTAAAGCGATGTTCTAAGCGTTGTGCGTTGTGAAAGCTGTGCGTGTGTTAATCACGGCGCCGTGTGGTTCCTCAGCGTGAACAGAGGACGGTCCTGCGGGATCTGAAGGCCTGGGCCGACCAGTCGGTGAGGGAGTGTGCCGAGTGTCAGGCGGACGTCCAGGACCTCGCTGAGCAGTATGAGGTGAGTCCAGGCTCAGAGCTCTGAAGTGATTCCTCATAAATAATGCACCGCGGTAATTAAGTGGGGCGGCGGTCTATCACACCGGAACGGAACCATGGGGGACCGCGATCGGCGTCTCGGGGGTCCCAGGACCAGAACCAGGTGCCAATCTATCACTGGACACTCACTCACACAAACACACTCTATTTAGAGCATTCATTTCAGCTTGGTCCAGGTTCTTGGACTGTGGGAGGAAACCGGAGAACCCGGAGGAAACCCACGAGGACATGGGGAGGACATGCAAACTCAACCCAGATTGGGATTCAAACCGCACTGAGAGGAGAACATGCAAACATGCACTAAGCCACCGTGTTCTATAACGACTCAATGAAACAAACTCAGTATCAACGTTCTACGGCGAGCGACAGCGGTGGCGCCGATGGGCCGCGAGGGAACATCCACCGATGTCCAGAGCACCGCCGGAGTGACGCACTACTCATGAATTAACTTCTGCGTATTTAAGAACTGTTCTCTGTCATGTTCTACCACCGGAACCCATTAAATTAGGTTCTAAACTCATGAAGCCTTTGATCTGCCCCCCCCCGCAGGTCTTTACACATTACCGCGTGCAGTGTGACCTGAAGAGGAGGCGGGTGCAGGCGTGTACGCGCTCCGCCCAGAGGGACGGCATGCTGACCTCCGACCAGGCGCTGCTCAAACAGGCCTGGGACCGACTGTCTGCTCAGGTGACCGATCATCGACCAATCACATCAACACTCACAGGCCCAGTCATCAGGACTCATGATAACAGTGTAGATGGGGATGGCGGGGGTGCTCTGATTGGTTGCTCGTGGTTTGATTGGATGATCCAGCTGACTTCACCTCCATCGTGTTTGGAACGTGAGATGAGATCGTGGGCGCGATGTTATTTCGTCTCCCTCGCGTCGTAACGCAGAGCGCAGTCTAACCGCGGCGCGTGTTGGCGGACGAGCGGAACCCCGGGTGGTCGCCCACACAGAGTGATGGATGGCCCCGACCCGGGAAAACGATTTGCGTTGTGTCTGCGCAGCTCTCAGACTGGCATCGGCATCTGGACGCCGCTTTAGCGCCCCCTCTGGGGGAGGTGGGCGTGTGGCTGCATCGCGCCGAGGAGGTCCTGAGAGAGGAGCTGGTTCCCCGGCAGAGCCACGCCGAGAACGCCGACGCCGTTCACAGAGCACGCCAGCACCATCAGGTAGAGGAGGGATCGGGGGGGTTGTTGGGGGCGGTGGTGTAGGGGGGGTGGTGGTGGTGCAGATGGAACGGCTGAGACCCCTTATGGTTTTGTGCTTGCAGGAGATTCTGAGTCTTACCGAAATGCACCAGCAGACGTTCCGGCGCTTCCACGGGGACGGCGGTGTCCACGGTAACGCCCCGTCCTCACAGCAGCTCCGGGACATGGCGCAGAGGTACGGACCGCGCCCAAATCCTCACAACAACCTCAATCTCACTTTAGTCCTGTCCTCCCGCCGGGCTGCAAACGAGAGAGTGTGGCATTTAAGCAATATGATGATCCATTACGCTGGCACACCAACACGCGCTGCGCCACCACCCGGGCTGAGCGTCAGGCGCGAGGTCTGAGGGGCGCGTCCCATCCACCGCGACCCTCATGCACAGGGTGGAGGGATCCACGGTGTAACAGCACAAGAGTGAAGTGCTCAGAGCCTCATGTGTGCCGAAGGGGGCGGCTGTAGTCCACCACCTGAAAAAAACTGGGAGTACAGGCTCACAATCTCAGTTCTGATTCGCCCCAATGAGGTTTTGTATCGAGTTGTCCCACAACCAAATCACCCTCATGACCTCATGGACCTCACTGATGGAACACTGACGCATACTGTTATGTGTGTGTATGTGTGTGTGTATGTGTGTGTGCGTGTGTGTGTGTGTGTGTGTGTGTGTGTGTGTGTGTGTATGTGTATGATCTGGATTGGTATTGGTAATAGGTTTTCTTAGCATGTTCTCTTTCCTTGGACTCCCAGACTGGACATCGTCTCCACCTCCTCCCACGTCCACCTGAGCAAACTGGAATTCTGGGAGTTGAAGTTCCGTGTGCTGGCGCTGCTGGCGCTCGGTGAGTCCAAACTGAAGTCCTGGATCGTCAAGTACGGCCGGCAGGAGTCCACCGAGCTGCTGCTGCGGAGCTACACCGTGAGTGCGCCTCCACCCAGAGGGAGACGAGGTTGACCAGCTGACCGCTGATGACGGTTCTAACCCCGTTCTCCGTGCGTCTCGCAGTCCTTCGTGGAGGATCAGCAGTTCTTCCAGACGTTCGACTCTCTCCACGAGGCTCTGACGAAGGCCGCGGCGCTGTATATGGACGCCGACAGCTCCGGTGAGTCCACAATCTACATGGTGACCATAGGACATCATAACCGCCGTCTCCTGACGCACGGTGGCCGAGCAGGACGTCCACTATGAAGCGCTGTGTTCCGCGGGGAGATCGCTCAGATCAATACGTCTGGTACAGAACGCTCCCTTTTGTGAAGGCTCTGATTTCTGTGTGTGATCTGTGGGGGGGTGGAGGTGGAGGTGGGGGGTGGAGGGGGGAGGCGAGAGGAGAGAGATTCGGCGCTCAGTGATGCTCCCTGTTTATCTCTCCGACCTCAGGCGCGAATCAGTCTCCATCTTTCCTCATCTCTCTCTTGCTGAGTTCAATCCTCAGGAGGCTCCACACTCAATCAGCCTGCCCCTGGAGCGGACCGCCACCCACCCCCCCACCTCCACCCCCCACCATCAGCACCACCACCTCCACCACCGGTATCATCACCTGTATCCCTGTGTATCACTCTCCAGTCCCGTCTCTCCGCTTCATTCAATTCTGTCTGTTTTATTTTTTTTACTCTCTCTCTCTCTTCTCTCTCTCGCTCGCTCGCTCTCGCTCGCCCCGTCTCTCACTGCGTCTCCTTGGGGCTGACAGTAAATGAGATTTTTTTTTCAGGAACTCTATTCAGCAGGGAGTTCCACTCCATTAGTGAGGATATTCTAATAGGCTCCTCTCGGGCCGGTCGCCGTGCCGGTTGCCAGGCCGGTCGCCGGGCCGGTTGCCGTGTCGGGGCTCGGGGCTTTTCAGACCGCCGGTGTCCATCGCCCCCGAAGACGGGGCTCTGGTAGTTTTCCGGCTCCCGTGGCAGAGATCGGTGCTCGTTACACGCTACACCGACTCGCTCGGCTTCGGCATTAAGTGGAACTCAGTTTGGAGTTTCATCAAAAGTAATGATGTCATTTAGGTTTATCTAAATAAAGACATTTTATATGAGTGTGTGTGTGTGTGTGTGTGTGTGTGTGTGTGTGTGTGTGTGTGTGTGTAAAGCAGGAGAGTGTGAACGTGTACTTAATGTATGTAAATGAGCATCAATTTGTGTATGTGTGTATATGTTGTGTATTAATGTTACTATTAATGTGTAAGTGCTAATATATATTTAAATGTGTGTGTGTGTGTGTATGTGTATGTCTGTGTGTGTGTGTGTGTGTGTGTGTGTGTGTGTATGTGTGTGTGTGCGCAGGAGAGTGTGAACATGTACTTAATGTATTTAAATGACCATCACTTTGTGTATATGTGTGTGTACGTTGTGTATTAATGTTACTATTAATGTGTAAGTGCTTATATGTGTGTGTGTATATGTGTGTATATATATTTATATGTGTGTATGTGTGTTTAATATTTATATATAATATATGTATTTGTATATATATACTGTGTATATATATATATATATATATATATATATATATATATATATATATATATGTGTGTGTGTGTGTGTGTGTGTGTAGTGGAACAGGGCGTGCGATGCTTCCTGAGGGACGTGGCTGATCAGTGGAGGTGTCTGTCGGTGGAGCTGCGCAGCGTTCGCTCCATGCTGGAGGAGGTTCAGGGGAACTGGGAGAAATACGGCGTCTGCGTGGCGTCACTTCAGGCCTGGCTGGAGGACGCGGAGAGAGCCCTGCGTCAACCTGAGAACACCAAACGGGTAACACACACACACACACACACACACACACACACACACATACACAGAGCCATAAAAAAGCAGTTTCCACAGTTAGGAATACAGAAATGCTCAAATTTATGAGCGTGTTTATTTACTGTGATGCTGGAGGCCACCGTCAGCCATGAAATGAGAGACTCTCGCGCCTCCAGCAAGCTTTAAAAGCAACATTAACAACGATAACAGCATCCTCATGCAAATACCATACAGCGGCACATGATGTAACACTCAGCAAAGAGCTCCCCGTCGGAAAAATATAATCAAATAAATAAAAACGTGTGCACTGTTCAGGAACCAACACCAGATTCACGAAACTCATTCATTATTTTAATCTTAAGATTCCTCGACTAGGGTCGCGGGGGAGGGGTATGTCATGCTCATCCAGGGGAGAACGTTATTGGTGCTGGGCAGATACACCCAGGACAGGGCGCAACTCTAGGGGGCAATTTAGAGCATTCAGTTGACCTTCAATCCATGTTTTGCACTGTGGGAGTAACCTGGAGGAAACCCACATGGAGATGGGTAGAACATGCAAACTCCACCCAGCTTGAGATTCGAACTTGGAATCCCAAGGGCTGAGAAGAGAACATGCCAACCACTAAGCCACTATGCTGCCCAATACCTGATTTAAGAAATGATGATGATAAAGGCACTGAGGCCTTTATGGGGGGGTACTGTTATTAAGTCCCCCCTGAAAATGACTAATGAGGATTAAAGGGAACGACGGTCACCGCGGCGTTATGGCATCGTTCTCAGGTGTAACCCATCGAGTTCTCCACCTGTTCGTGCAGGAGTTCTTCAGAACGCTTCCTCACTGGATGGAGAAGCACTTCAGCATGAATGCGGCGGGGAACTTCCTGATCGAGACGTGCGAGGAGGCAGTGGGTCGCGATCTGAAGCACCAGCTGCTGCTCCTCAACGGGAGGTGGAGGGACCTGTTCAGCAGAGCCAAGCAGGTCGGGGGGCTTTTATTATGGCCTGTGTGTGTGTGTGTGTGTGTGTGTGTGTCTCTAATCACCGCCTGGTCTCTGCAGTACGCCCGTGTTCACGACGCCCACAGTGAGAGAGAGCAGCGCGACTCCATCGCCTCCATCCAGCGCTTTCTGGAAGCCTCCATGTCCAGACTCAGCTCGCCCGTCCAGGTGTCCCTGCCGGACGTCAGCGTCTTCGTTCGGGATGTTGAGGTAGCGATGTGAACGTGCGCTCTGACACTCGGCCAGCAGGGGGAGACCTGCCCATGACATTTCAAACCCGCAGAAATCTCCATACGTGATTTATTTTCTCGTCGCCGCCGTAAAGTCGCGCATGAAGGATCGTACGCTCCCGTTCTGAAAGGCCGCCCCTTTGTTTGTTCCCTCATGCAGGAGCTCGGGTACAGGGTCCCGGCCGTGGAGGCGCAGTACAAACTGGCCGCGCGTGCCGCTCAGCTGTGGGCGCGGGACTCTGTGGACGGAGACGGGAAACGCGTCCTCACCAACATGGCCGTCATGAAGGGACAGCTCTACAAGGTGCTTCTAATGTTTTCATTTTAAATTCTTCTACATTAAACTCAGGGCCTTTCCCAAACTGTTTCCCCAAGGGCCCCACCCTCAGCAGGTAGCGTTCTCCTGACGTCGTCAATGCAGAAGTTTGATTTGGTTCCACTGCTCCTGAGTCCAGTGGCGATGTGCTTTACACCCTGAGCACCCTGAGCATAAAGGAGCGGGATAAGACCGAGTTTCGCCTTATGTTTCAGATCAAAGAAAAATGTCCGCTGGTTCTGCGAGAGTGCCGGACGGTTCTCCCCCTGTTGGAGGAGCTGGAGCGCCAAATCTCAGCCTTCTATGAGATGGCGGAACGCGCCGGCCACATCATCGCTCAGCAGCACGATCTGAAGAAGAACCAGGTGGGGGTCATGTGACCGACTGTCCGAGTGCTCCGGTATCGGACGCACTGATTGGTGTGTGTGCTGCGCAGGAGTTACTGTCCCAGCAGCAGAGCTGCAAGCGGTGTGTGTGCGCAGTGGAGCGCAGTTACCTCGGCCTGCAGAGGGCGCTGTGCTGTACGAAGACCCTCTACAACTTCGACACGTCTCTCCTGCAGAACAGGGTCACGGAGATTCAGACCACCGCCCAGGTCGGGACCTCCCTTTACCTTCTGATGGAGCGGGAGGTGGGACGTTCTGACGGAGGGCTGGGATGGATTAAGTAAACGTTCTGTTGGGTTCTCAGGCGCTGATGCAGGAGGCGCTGGAGTGGAGGAGCGTCGCCGAGGCCAACGGGAACCTGACGCGGAGGTTCGAGGAGTCTCGCGCGGAGCTGGAGAAGACCCTAAGGGTGGGTCAGGCATGTTTAATGGAGAGAGGAGATCCAGCCGAGCTCTTCAGCAAGCACACCGTAAGACCTTCCTCCTTCCTCCTTCCGCCTGCACCTCCCAACTTTGTCCTCCTAACTGTGAGGAACCCGTACGTTTCTGGTCAGGACTTCTTCAGCCGGCTGGACCAGCGGGTTCTAAACGTGTACCTGAAGGCGTGCGATGATCTCACCGACATCCTGCCTGAGGAGGAGCAGCAGGACCTTCAGGAGTCCGTCAGGAGGCTTCACAAACAGTGGAAGGTACAGGGGTATTCAGATCTGGCGCCCTCTGTGGTCACTGAGGCACATTTAAATCAATAAATTGGATTATTATGTGTGTGGCCTCCTCAGGACATCCAGGCTGAAGCACCCACCCATCTCCTAAGACTGAGGGTGGAGGTGGAGAGGCGCCTGGTGATGACATCACTACAGGAGTGCAGGGTGGAGCTGCAGAGGGAGGAGAAGACTCTCTGCACGGCCGGCAGCGAGAGAGTCATCACAGAACACCGAGTGAGATCACAGAACCAGCAACATCAATCAAAAATTTTAAATTTAGCACCATAGGTTATGGTTCCTGTACCAAGGCATGTAGTTCCAGGACCAAAGTGTTCAGCAACCTTAAGTCTGTGTTCATCCTGGTGTCAGTTACAGATTCATTCATCTTCATCTTCATTGATTTTCCATTAAACCAACGTCCATGACCATCAGGGACCATTAGGAACCATTAGGACCCATTAGGGACTATAGAACCCCCCTCTGCCAGTTTCAAATAAAGAGTTCCAGGGGGTGAGAGTTCA
This sequence comes from Corydoras sp. C115, assembly GCA_019802505.1. Taxonomy (NCBI): domain Eukaryota; kingdom Metazoa; phylum Chordata; class Actinopteri; order Siluriformes; family Callichthyidae; genus Corydoras; species Corydoras sp. C115. Next base: position 60,958 of record JAFMOC010000197.1, on the reverse strand, counting down.
GGCCTGTACATGTAGGGGAACAGATTTAAGAGAACGTTCTGGCCTCCGTGTCTTGACGAGGCTCGTGGTTCCGGTTCCTCAGGCTTTTTTCCAGCGTGAAGATCCACTGGGTTCCTGTGAGAAGAGATTGAAGATGATGGATCAGCTCTGCCACAAACTCCCCGAGAATGATGCCACGCACAAAGCCCTGCAGGAAACCAGAGACCATCTGCTGAAGGTCAGGGGTGAAGTGGTGAGAACCCATGTGAGACTCCAGCAGCAAGCGGACAAGTGGAGCGAGTGGAACGTCAGGTGAGAGGACCATGGTTCCATTAGAACCTCCAGACCAAAATCAAAGCTTCTGGTTCCTTCAACAAAAGGTTCTCAGTTTTAGCTTGGTTTTGTGTAGTGACAAATTATATAGTTTTAGTACCAAAGAGTTCCAGGACTAAAGGTACCAGTACCAAGTTATTAAGTTCCAGGACTAAAGGTTCCAGTGGCAATTTAATAAAGGATAAAAACGAATAATAATAAAGGATAAATATGAAGCTCATGCAGACATGGGAGAACATACAAACTTCCTACATGTAGCTGCCCATGGACGGAACCCTGGACGTTCCTGCTGTAGGATTCTGGTACTTTCTGTAGCTCTGTAATGGAGTTCCAGTAGGTTCCACCTGCAGAACCCACAGTGTGAACATCCTGCAGAGCTGGAACTACACCGGAACACATTTCATATAATTAAAGAGTTCCACCTTCAGACGGTCGGATTTAATCACAGAGACTTTCGGAAGCTCATTTTCGCGACGGCGTCCCCATGTGAGACCCTCTGGAACGTCCATTAAAGGTGAAATGAGGTTGTGTGTTCACGCCGTTTCAGGTTTCAGCAGCTCTCTGATTGGCTGTCCTCTCAGCACCTGGTACAGAGGGAGGGAGAGAGCTGGACCTCGCAGGTTGGTTCAGACCTTGCACCACCACGTTACACCGCACCCCCCCCCCCCGATTTCCACTTTGATCTTTTAACTGAACTTTCTGCAGCGTGAGGTTCTGAGGTCTCAGGAGGAGGAGCTGCAGTGGTTGAGATCTCGTCTCGAGGTTCTAGAGAAGCTGAGTGTCCACACGGAGGTTCTGAGGCAGAGAGGAGCACTGGAGGAGCTTTCTAACAGACTCACCCCCCTGCTCTCCTCTCCTGATGATGTAAGAACACACGGGGGGTTAGGCTCCGCCCCACGGCGAGGTTCTAAATCAGGATCTGACATTCACAGGTGACTAATTGATCGGTGTGTGTGTGTGTGTGTTAAAGGCGATGTCTCTGGATGACCAGAGTGAGAAAGGCGAGGACGACGCGTCCCAGCAGAACCTCTTGTCTCCGATCCAGGAGCTCAGACGGATCCTGAACGCGGGGAGCCTGGTGGAGGCCCGGCAGCTCCTCCTCGTCCACCAGGTGAACCTCGTCCAGCGCCTCGTTCTGTTCAGAAGCATTGAACCCGCCGGCGTGAATAATGAATGAGCAGCGTGAATAATGAAGTCTAAACACATTACCCTGAATATTAAAATCACGATCTAAAACTCCGCCCCCTCCTTCAGCAGCAGAGACTCCAGAGGAGGAGAACATGTGAAGGTTCAGAGGAGGAGGAACAGCTGCAGGTATGAGAACCCTCACATACGGAACGATTGGTTAGAAAATAAATCAAATCATTTTTATTTAATCAGCTCCTAGACCTGTGAGGGACCTGTGTGTGTGTGTGTGTGTGTGTGTGTGTGTGTGTGTGTGTGTTAGGCCACCGTGAGCGCCTGGCAGGACTTTGATCAGGACCGAGAGGCGGTGTGGCAGTTCGTATGCAGAGCCACCCCGGTGCTGCAGAGAGGTCGTATCTTCAGCAGTCTGGAGGACCTCAGCACCCAGCTCCATCACGCTCGAGTGAGAACCCCCCACCTACACCCCCCAGCCCTCAGAACACACTCCAGAACCCCGTGGAAAGCCCGTGTGTGTGTGTGTGTGTGTGTGTGTGTGTGTGTGTTCAGGAGCTTCACACCCAGACCGGCACGCTGATGGCGACGGCGGAGTCGCTCGTGAAGACGGCGGCTGAGATCACGCTGGGTTCTCAGAACGAGGCTCCGCTGTGTGAGCAGGCGAGAACGACGCACGCCGGACTCCAGGACGTACGAACAAACCTGGACCTGATGTACGCACACGATACGGAGAGAAAAAACGCTTACACAGCGATTTCATCAGCTCCACTCACACTTTATACATTTATTATTCTGATTATTGTTATGACGGTGGCACGGTGGCTTAGTGGTTGGCATGTTCTCCTCTCAGCGCAGGGGATTCCAGGTTGGAATCCCAGTCCGGGTGGAGGTTGCATGTTCTCCCCGTGTCCGCGTGGGTTTCCTCCCACAGGCCAAAAACAAGGATTAAGGTCAATTGACTTCTCCAAATTGCCCCATATTGAGATTGTGTCCAGTGATAGGTTGGTGCCAGTTGGTGTATCTGCCCATCGCCCAATATGTTCTCCTCTGGATGGGCATAGGGAACCCCCCACCTCCTTATGGATGAATGATAATTATGGTTATTTTATTTAATTAATTTTTTATTAAGAAGTCAAAAACAAAAAATAAAAATATCTAGAACATGAATTTTTAATGTAAAAAAAACAAACAAAAATTAAATAAAAATGTAAAAAAAAAAAAATTAATAAAAATAAAAAAAACTAAAATGAAACAAAAAAAGTGGGGTGGGGGAGGGGATTCAATATGTCGTGCAGAGGGCATCGACAGAATAAGAAAGTATACAAATGAAAGTTCAAAGCGTTCCCTCGCAACATAAATCTCATTTTTTATAATTGAAGGAAATTGATCTTTCAGGGATTTTCCAAAGTCAGAGGATTCGCCAGCAAGATTGTGATTCTAATGACTGATCCGTTTTGGTTGTGGGTTTCGTTAGGCGGTGGATCTTAATGGCGGGGGGGGGGGGGGGGGGGGGGGGGGGGGGGGGGGGGGGGGGGGGGGGGGGGGGGGTATGGAAATGCACCGGCTGTCTGCTGGGGAAGTTGGAAGCTCCTCGTCTTTGTTCGTTTTTTTATTATATATTTTTTTCGGTCTGCAGGGTTTCGGCGCTGACGGAGGCGCAGACGCGGTGGAGGCATTTCAGCAGCGAGTCGGAGGAGTTCTCCTGCTGGGTGAGCGAGAGAGAGAGAGAGCTGGAGGCTGTCGGCGCCACGCCGCTCCACTGCAACAACAGATTCACAGTGTGGAGGTGAAGAGGTTTAAAAATCAGTCACAACGTCGGGTCATCGTTTAGAGAGTCCGTTCTGCCTGATGCTCTTAATTAATGAATATTAATCAGTCAGGACGAGGCATCGTCATAGCCGCATGACGTCTAACCCGCCGCAGGGCATTCTGGACCGTCACAGGGTTCCGGTTCTGTAGGGACAGTTTGGGGACGGCTGCGGGTGGAGCCGCTGTGAACGGGGTGTGGGTTTTGTTCCGTGGTTCTCAGGAGCTGCAGGCAGGGCTGAAGCAGAGGGGAGGCGTCCTCGGTCGGCTGGAGGCGGAGTCTGAGGCTCTGACTCCTTACCTCACTCCTGGAGAGGCGGAGCGCATCAAGGCTCGTCTCGTCCAAATCAGACAGAACTGGGAGGAGCTTAAAAACAGCGCGACGGAACGAGAGGTGGAGCTTCACGTTAGCTCTCTACATCATGCAAAGCTCTCAGAAGATATGAACGAGGTATTCTGTTCACCCACCACCACCACCACCACCAACTACAACAACACCACACCACCACCAACACCTAAAACAACACCACGACCACCCATCACCACCACCACCTACAACAGCGCATCTACCACCCTGCACTTACGACCAACGGCAACACCTTCCACCCACCGCCAAAACCTACAACCACTACCAACTACAACACCGCACCATCACCTACAACAACACAGCACTACCATCTACCACTTACAACCAACCTCAAGAATAATCCACCACCACCTTCCACCCATGACCACCACAACAACACCGGACCACCACCTACAACAAAACAAATTTCCTTATTGTGGGACAAATAAAGTGGAATCTTATCTTAACACTGCACTACCATTACCGACCACCCATCACCACCACCACCATTAACACCACCCCCACCAACAACAACAACCCCGTCACCACCACCTGTTGTGATCACTGAGGGATCAGTTCTAATCAGGTTTGTTGTTTGATTTTAGGTGAGCGATGTGCTGAATGATCTGGCAGATCGGTTCCATTCCCCCATCACGGGCTGCACGTCCACCGCGGGGACCCAGCAGGTTCTTCATGATCACATGGTGCGTTAACGTCCATACAGGACGAGAGTTACCGTTCTGTTGTAACGGTGAGGATGGTTTAAACCATGTGAGGGCGCCGCCGCTCTGTTCCAGGACGCGTGGCAGGATCTGAAGCTCCTCCAGCCGAAGCTGCTGGCCCTGAGTGTGGGGCTGAGGAGGGCATCTGACGGAGGGCGGTTGGAGAAGACCGTGGCCGAGCTGCAGCAGACCCACGCTCAGTGTTCACACGCGGCGGCGCGGAAACAAGCCATCCTGGAGGATCTGCTGACGTTATGGCAGCAGTGAGTTCAGTTCAGGTTCTTCTATGTTTCGGTTCTTCAGGACTGACGTGAGGTTCTAATTCCTGGTTTGTTATCGTCTTTGGTTTCTGCAGATATGAGAAAGACCTGTCGGTCCTGCAGGGTTGGCTGGAAACCTCGGAGAACCTCTGCACCTCGGATCCTCCGTACCTGACCACGGAGAACACCAAGCTCCGCGGCCAGCTGCTGACTCTGCAGGTGATTCAGAGACGTGATGGGAGAGGAACCGTAGGCGTTCTGCAAACTCACTGATTTTGTGATTGAACAGGACCTGCAGTCCAAGGTTCCCACCCAGGAGGCTTTACTGGAGAAGTTGGAGACCAGAGCCAAATCTCTGTTCTCTACAGCATCAGAGGATCGGGTGGTGGAGCTGACAGAGCTGCACTGCAGCCTGGAGGAGAGGTGGTGCTCGCTCAGTATGACCATACCATTACGGTAACACCCCCCCCCCCCCATTTCCATTATATCATCAACAACAGTCTGCGTGGGACCCGGGTACTTCTGATGATCACCAGCTATTTGATTCTCTTGGTTTCCAGAATTCAGGAGCTTCAGTCCCATCTCACCAAGCTGGAGAACTTTGCTCAGGCTCTGACGGCCCTCACGCAGTGGACTGAGAACTTCCTCCTGCAGCTGAGGAGCAAATCCAGAGTCACTCTCACCGATTTGGTGTCTGTTGCATCTCAGATCGAGGTAAAGATCAGGTCTCATGTTTGAGGACGCGATCGGGGACTGTCCTGAACCCGGTTAACTCATCCTGTTTCTCTTAAAGAATGAAGACGCAGATCTTCAAACCCAAAAAGAATCCGTGGTGGTCCTCAAGAACCACCTGGAGGAACTGAGTCCCTCTTTATCTCCTGTCGATCTCCAGTACCTCCAGACCAGGACAGAAGACTGTCTCCAGCCCTTGTCTGAAGCCCAGAGCCTCGTGCAGCAGCGTCAGGAGACTCTGCGTAAACTCGAGGCTTTCGCGAGGACGTACCGGTCCACCAGCGGGTGTCTTCAGGTTCTACAGGAGTCACACAGGGATCAAGACCAAACGGAACACCTGAAGGAAGAACTGGAGCGGATTGCTCAGGAGATTACCTCCATGGAGGTGGTGGCTGTAGGTCTGGACGGCAGTTTGAACAAGGTCTACCTGCAGCTGCACCAGGACCAGGGGGGCAGGACGTCCTGTCGGGGGCTGGTCGATGACCTGGGGTCAGGCCTGCACCTGCTGCAGAGGAAGATGGGGACAAGGCAGAGTGAGGCCGAGGAACTGGGGTCCTTGTGGAGCTCCTTCACGAGGCGCAAGGACCTGCTTTTAAAGAGCCTTGAGGAGCTAGAGGGTGGGGCCAAGAAACCTTGGCTTACGGAGCCCAGTGCCCAGTCATTCCAGCAAAGGTACTGCCAACATATGGCATTCCAGACAGGGAGATTTTGTATGTTCTTCTTTGTAGCTAAACAGATACTGATACTGCCGTCTGTGGACCCCCCGTGTCCTCCGTGTTCTTTTTAGGATGTGGATGCTGCAGCAGCTGGACGAGGAGCTGGAGGCCCTGCAGCACAGCCAGCTGTGGTTGGGTGAACGGGGCGAGCAGCTGGTCCTCAGAGACCCGTCTCTGGAGCTGAAGGTTCAGCAGGACGTCGCTCTGGTTCAGTCCACCTGGGAAAGAACGAAGAGGTTCCTCGTTGAGGAGTAGGTTTTCTCCGTTCACTCGTTTGTTTGAAGGTTCTATCTAGAAGGTTCTCTGATTCCTGTCCCTTCAGTCAGGAGCGCTGCAGACGGATGTTGGAGATCTTCAGGGATTACCACACCCTCAGGTCCAGGATCGGTTGTGTGATGGAAAGAGCGCATGCCGCCGCCGCTGCCGCTCAGAGCTGCCGGCAAAACCCCGAGGACGTGAGGAGGACGCTGAGCCGGGTAGGTTCCTCACACGATGAGAACCTTATTACGGCTGTGACAGGGCTGATGGGTGAATTTGATTGGTTGTTGAGTGATGACATGATGATGGTGTCTGTGTCTTCAGCTTCAGGTGGTGAGGACAGAGTTCAATGAGACTCAGGACGAGCTGGACCTGTTCAGAACTCATACAGAACGTCTCATTAACGAACTGAGGAACGTCCCAGGAGCCGTGACGGAACAGATTCAGACCGAGTTTCACTCCATCATGGACCTGTGGAGACATGTACGACCTGTCTGTCTCTGTCTCCGTCTGTCTGTCCGTCTCTGTCTCTTTGTCTTTCTGTTTGTGGACATATCTGTCTCTGTTTGTCTCTGTCTCTGTGACTCTCTTTGTCTGTCTCACTGTGTCTCTGTTCATGGCTGTCTTTCTGTCTTTCTGTCTGTGGACAGCTGTCTCTGTCTTTTCTTAATTCATTAAATTTTTTGTAATCACTTTATAAATGATGTTCATACCTGAATGTGCATCCCATAATACCCCGAGCTAATTCATCTCATCCGACCCCGTCCTCCGTCCAGGCATCTGAGAGGACAGACCTGGACGTGGACCTCCTCGCTGCGTGTCTGGGTTTGTGGAGTGAGATCAACTCGATGGTTAACGACATTGAAAGCTGGAGCACGTCCACCGTCAGCGAGCTGGAGGACGGGCCGCTGGACGTCCTGCTGGCTCGCGACTTGGACGCCGGTCTCCCTCAGTTCAAGGTCCGAGGACAGACCTCAGAGACGGTGCGGTGAGTGAGTGTGCAGTGTGGATGGTGAGGCTGTAACAGATGTTTGTTTGGTGCACAGCTGGAGCTCGAGGGCAAGAAGGAGGTTCTGCAGAAGCTGCAGCAGAAAGTGAGGGAGCTGCAGGAATTGAGTCAGAGAACCTGCTCTGAGCTGCAGGTGAGGGTCTGTCCATACGTCCGGGGGCGGGGTCACCAACGCGGGGGCGCTCGTTAACCCTCAGAGTCACCTGACGATGTTTTTTAATCAGACGACCGAAGCTGACGTGAGGAAGCTCATCCTGCATGCTGAGCAGGTTTACGAGGAGGCCTCGTCCGTCCTCAGAGACTTCACATCACGGAGTGAGGACATCGAGGACGAGGTCACCCGGATATCGGAGCGGCTGGGTGGCATAGAGGACAGAGTGGCAGAGCTGGACGGGTCACATGACCTACAGACGGCGGCAGAGCTCGAGGTCTGTGATGAAGAACCAACAACCTGAAAAACTCATTACTGATGTTGATGATGTCTTGGTGATGGTGGGGCGTCTCGTTACTCTAGAACCTCCAGGTGGAGCAGAAGCTGGTGGATGAAGGTCTGCAGGCGGCAGCTGAAGCACTCGGCGCCCTCTGTAGAGTTCATTCAGCGGAGAACCTCACACGCCTCGGGCAGAGCATCGGCGAGCTGCTGAAGAGGAGCGACGCCGCTGCACAGCGGGCCACGAGAATCCAGAGGGAGCTGCAGAACATCCTGCTGCAGAACTTCCACGGTGAGAACGAGAAGGGATCGACCACCTGAGGGTCACCAAGCACCACCATGTAACATCTGAAGCTTCTGTTCACTGCCTCTCCCGTCCACTAGATGGGGCTGTGAGGCTCAGAAGACATGCACACAGGCCTGGGGAGAACATGCAAACAGAGAGGACACTGTGCACGCTATACCACTTTATATAGTGGAGGGTGCTGGGGCCTATCCCAGAACATTTAACATGATGGATGCAGAAATACTCAGTATAAGTTACCGGTCCAGATTAAGACACACACACACACAAACACACACACTTGTGGAAGGAAACACACACACACAAGAGGAGAACATGCAAACTCACTCCACTCAGACACACAGTCCTCCGTCCCTCAGAGTCAAACTCAGAATGTGTGTATATAAGTGTGTTTTCTGTGTGTGTGTGTGTGTGTTTATATGTCTGTGTGTGTGTGTGTGTGTGTGTGTGTGTGTGTTTATATGTCTGTGTGTGTGTGTGTGTGTGTGTGTGTGTATATGACTGTGTGTGTTTTTCTGTCTGTGTGTGTGTATATGTCTGTCTGTATGTGTGTGTGAATGTGTCTGTGTGTGTGTGTATGTCTGTCTGTGTGTGTTTATATGACTGTGTGTGTATATGTCTGTGTGTGTGTGTGTGTGTGAGAGTATGTTTGTGTGTGTGTGTCTGTGGGAGTGTGTGTGTGTGTGTGTGTGTGTGTCTCAAACATGTAACAGACACACCTGTGGTATCAGACTCCTGTGTGTTCTGCAGTGTGTTCTGTGGGTTCTCATTGGGAGTTGATTGGTCGGTTACTACGACGACGGGGAGCTGTATCTTCCCGACGCGCCCACACGGTCCATCTGCTCACAAATCAGAACGTTCTGACGGGCTCACTTAACCTCGCTCGCTCTCTCTCTCTCTCTCTCTCTCTCTCTCAGAACTGGCGCAGGACTTCCATCATCGGTTTTCGGCTCTGAAGGCCTCGACGGAGAACCCCTCAGATCCGGCAGATCCGGTTCCCGGTGGTAAAACTCAGCTGGAGAGGCTTGAGGTATCTCCAGAAACGTTCTAAACTCAATCTGTGGTTCTGCTCTGAGTTCTCTGTGAGATTTGTGCAGAACCAGAGAGATGCACCTCAGTGAGAACCTCAGATCAGACTGCGGTTCTGTGGAATGGAGATGTTAGAACACGTAGAGCTGTAAACATCACGGTGTGGACCGGCTGCAGGTTTCCGAGTGTGTGTCTGTGTGTGCTTCTCTAATTTAGAACGCTCTGAAGCGAATCGCTGAGGCTGAAGGACGTCTGTCCAGATTACACGAGGAAGGAGAGCGCCTCCTGATGCACCTCCCCACGTCCGAGGCCGCGGGGGTGCAGGAGCGCCTGGCGTCCTGTCAGCTGACCTTGGACGGGTTTGCCGTGGACTGCAGACAGAAGCTGAGGCTGTTAGAAAAGAGCGCCACCTTGCAGAACGGGTGAGTGACGCGGCGTGATTGGAACGTCTGTTCAGAGTTCCAGATGAAGTGATGGTTCCGGGGTTCTGCTCTTCCTGACGGCAGTTACGAGCTGCACGTGGTGGAGTTGAGGAGCTGGTTGGAGCAGATGCAGGAGAAGCTGCAGAAGGAACCCGCTCTGTGGGAGGCGTGTCACCCGGGGGTTCCAGACTGCGGCTCCCAGCTGGAGCGTCTGGAGGAACTTCACAGAGGGCTGCTCAGGAGGAGGTACCGCGGACACGTTTGGACCTCAGAACATTATAGAACGTCATAGAACAGTTTGAATCTGGTGGAACACGTTTCCGTGTCTCAGGTCGTCTCTGGAGCAGGTCAGTCTGACGGCCCCGCCTCCGTCAGAGGAGGGCGCTGTGGTGGGAGCCGACCACGCGGCGCTGCTGTCCTCCTACCACGCTCTTCTACAGGACGCCTGGGCTCGAGTGCGCCTCCTGCAGGAGTACCAGGCCTTTGAGGAGGCGCTGGGGGCCGTGAAGGACTGGCTGCAGGAGGTCAGGGGCCGGCTGGAGGAGCTGAAGAGCACCGCCGGAGGCAAGGAGGAGCTGCAGGAGCGGCTGGAGCAGATACAGGTACGGACTTCCCGAGACTGAGGCTGAGCATCGGAACTCCGATCTCGGTTCGAGGCGTGATGTCACTACAGGAAAGTAATTCTGACGCCGCGCTCGTGAACCGCTGAGTAAATTAGGATCCGGCGTCCTGGGGTTCAGGGGAGGTAATTAGCACATCTGCTCCAGCGTTCCGTCGGAGTTCAGAACGTCGGGAACCTGATCGCATCGTCTGATTTAATTACGCAAACGCTCGTCTGATGCACGTTTTCAAAACGAAAGCCGAGCGTTAACGTTTATTACCTTCATTTAATTAATCCAGGCATAATCAATCAAACAACAACATGAGTGGCGGCTTGATCTGTAAACTGTCTGCATCACTACATCCCTCGGGTTTAAGCTCCGCCTGCGCTCGGTCCTTCGTGGGTTGCATGTTTTGAGTCGGTGTTCCGATGCGGATTGAAGGTCCATCTCAGACTGAGGCTGCCTCCACCGTGCTTCACTGTCAGAGGTGCAGCTGATTTCACTATAGGTTTTCTTCTGTATAAACTTAATAAATGTTTACTTGTGAATGTTATTATTGAACCTGAGGATCAATTATTATTATTATTATTATTATTATTCATTCATTCTTTCATTATCTTCCGCTTAATCCGACTTAGGGTCATGGGGGGGGGGTTCCCCTTGCCCATCCAGGGGAGAACCTTTCGGGCGCTGGGCAGATACACTCAGGACAGGACGTCAATCTCTCACTGAACACACACTCACTCACTCACACACACTCTATGTGGGGCAATTTGGAGAACTCAATTGACTTGATCCATGTTTTTGGACTGTGGGAGGAAACCCACGCGGACACGGGGAGGACATGGAAACTCCACCCAGATGGGAATTCGAACCGAGAATCCCTAGCGCTGAGAGGAGAACATGCCAACCACTAAGCCACCCAGGATCAGTTATTAATATTATTATTATTAATATTAATATTATTATTAATGTTGTTCTTTAATCTGCTCGTTTTCCTGCCGCAGTTATTTAAAGTTCCAGGATGCAGGGTCTCTGAATGTGACTGTGTGTGCAGGACATCCTGTTAATGAAGGGTGAGGGCGAGGTGAAGCTGAACATGGCCGCCGGGCGGGGCGAGCTGGTCATCAGGAGCAGTGGGCAGTCTGCACAGGAAGTGATCGGGTCGAAGCTACAGGAAGTGGAGGACTCGTGGGCGGCGCTGCTGTTAAAAGCCATGAGCTGCCACAGGTGAGCCGACGTTCCCTCCGTGTTGCATGAAGGTTCTCAGGCTCTCTGTGGCGTTGGGCGGGGCGCGGGAGCAGAGGTGGTGGTGGAGGTGACCTTCAGGTGGTCGATGGCTCCTCCTTGCTGATCGCCGCTGTGATTGGTTGGCAGCCGTTTGGATTGGACGGTGACTCAGTGGGGGCTGTTCGTGGAGTCGCGGGCGCAGCTGAAGACCTGGTTGAAGGAGGTGGGGGCCGAGGTCACCGGGCCCCTGGAGCCGCAGCTGGGTCTCCGAGAGAAGCGGCAGCAGCTCGCCAGGCTCAGCGCGCTCGCCGCCGACGTGGAGGACCACCAGGGGGCGCTGTGCTATTTAGAGGAAAGCGCCGCCGAGTTGCACAGGCGCACCGACGACCCCACCTTCAAAGAGGAGGAGCTGGCTCAGCTGAGGGCGCAGTACGATGACGTCAGAGCGGCCGCAGAGGTGACGTCGTCAATCTTAATTCATTAATTCATTTTTAATCACGACTGCAGTTACTAATTAACTTTTTATTTATTTTTTTAATTTTACATTTTCAGTAACTCCAGCTCTGGGAAAACAGTTTGGGGAAGGCCGTTTGTTTGATATGTATTAAACTGTCTGACCTCAAACCCCAAACCCCGCAGCTCCACCCCCTTTAACATCCCTCATCCGATTGGTTGTCTCGGCAGGAACGGGTCCGGCTCTCCGAAGGCGTCGTGTTCGAGCACGAGAAGTACATGGCCACTGTGAGAGAGCTCACCGATTGGCTGATGTCCAAGGGGGAGGAGCTCCAGAGATGTTCGGACCCCTCCGGCGCCGTTCAGCAGAAGCTGGTGGACGTTCGGGTGAGAGTCCGGTTTCTGACCGAATGTCCGTGGACGTGGAGCAGGAACAGCGTTTGGATGTTCTGTAGTGTCAGAACCTGCAGGGGGCGGGGTCTGTGACCTCGCTGTGGTCACGGTAACGGCGGCGGGGGTTCATATGGACTGATCTGGGAACAGCTGCTGTCAGTTTGAATGATTTCTATATGTCTGATGGGGGGGGGGTGAGGCGGGGTGGGGGGGGGTATAAATCATGAGGACTGATGGACGCGGACTCGAACCGGACGTGAAGGATAACCGGACACCCCCCCCTCCCCCCGCCAGATATGTCACACGCTCTTCATCCCTCGGTTACCGTAGCAACTTTAATCCCAACCCCTCCCTCACACACTTCATCCAACTGTGTGTGTGTGTGGGGGGGGGGGGGGGGGTCTCATGGTTATATCTGTACATCCAGAGTTGGGAAAACAGTTTGGGGAAGGTCGTATGTTTGGGGTGGAAGAAGGCTCTGACCAACATCAGTGCCTGATTGTGTCTGACCTCTCTGACATCAGGGTCTGACCTCATTCCACAGATTTACACTCATCCAACTGTGTGTGTGCGGGGGGGGGGGGGGGGGGGGGGGGTCACATGTTTATATCAGTATATCCAGTGATGGACAGCAACTGAGAACATGTACAACCTCTGGACTCGAACCCTCTCATGACCCCCCCCCCCCCAAATAACAACAGGAGGGTTGGATGTCTAAATAAAGCCGGAGAAGGACTGCGGGGTAATTAATAAATCGTTCCTAAATACCTGCATTTTTAATTATTTAATTATGAACCCCTTCAGAATGAGAGACTGCAGGTGTTGTGCTGGTACACTAGCTCCACCTACAGGCGGCTCTGCGTTTAACCGGCTGCTGATTGCGGGGTTTGGGTGAGGTACCGGTTGGGTTCCATTTGGAGGTCCTGCTCCCGTTGGACGGTGGCTCAGGGTTCCTGGGGGGGGGTCATGAGGAACCGCAGGGGCCGCAGGGGTTCCTGGTTTCAGACCTGCAGAACCTACACCTGGTTCCACTCGCTGGAACATCGGTTCCTGACTGGCCTCATTCGAAAGATGTTTTAGGGTGGACTCAGAATCCTTGTGCACTTTGGCAGGTTCTCTCACCTCTTGATGTTCGCCACATTCTGTTTATAGATTTGTAGAATGTAGAAGTCACTGCCCCGACCCTCTGTTTTGCCCTCCATCCCTCGCTCTCTCGCTCTCTCTCTCTCTGAATCTGCCTCCCTCCCTCCCTCTTTATCCTCACTGGCTGTGACTCTCTCCTCCATCTCTCCCTCCTCTTGGCAGGAGCTGGTGGCGCAGGGAGCGCGTGAAGGGCGCGAGAGGCTGCGGCGAGTGCGGCTGAGCGCGGAGAGCGCCTGCAGGCTGACGGCGGCGGCGGGCTGCGAGCTGATGGACGGCGAGCTGCTGGAGCTGGCCCGAGCCCTGCAGCAGTGGGAGGGGCGCGCTCTGAGGGCACGCGACACCCTGGAGACGGCCGTCACCGTGGCGACCGAAGCCGAGCGCGAGAGGCGCCGTCTGGCCGAGCGGCTGGAGGACGAGACGGAGCGGCTGGAGCGGCGGCTGAAGGAGTGGAGCGACGGGCTGAAGCGCTCCGAGAGGAGGAACAGCGGCGCCGCCGTCGTGGAGGGATGGACCGTCGCCAAGGTAACCGGAGCGGGGATGCGGGGATGCGGGGATGTGACGGAGGAGCGTGGGGATCCGATGCCGGGGTTCCGTCGGATTTTAAAAGTGGCTGCTGAGCGCGGGATTAAAACGCATTTTTGACATCAGCCTTCAAACTTCAAACTGGACCCCAAAAGATCAAAGAGATTTTACTGGACAGGTCGGCGTGCCAAAGTGAGAGAGTCTCATTTAATGATCATTTCATTTCATTTAGTATTTTAATTACAATAATTAACTTTATTACCCGTGATAAATATTATGAATATTTAAATAAATATATAACGTTATTTCATATTAAGAAACCTTTAATTCATGAATCTAAAAACTCTAAATTATTATTTGGTTTGTTCTCCTTTGCCTGTGACAGCCTGCACTCCAGTGACCTGTCACGGTATTTAACCAGCATTTTGTGATGTCACTGGTCAGCAGGTCAGTGATGGTCAGCAGGTCAGTGATGGTCAGCAGGTTCCTTCGTTCTTGTGTTTACATTATAAACATCAGACACTTCAACTATATCTGCTGTCCTACATGTGACACTGCTGATGGGGGGGGGGTGTGCTGGGCACCGAGGAGAGGACGCCAATATATCACTGGACACACTCACTTACACACACACTCTATATGGGGCAATTTAGAGCATTGAATTCACCTTGAAGCCATGTTTTTGGACTGAAGAAAACCCACGCAGACATGAGGAGAACATGCAAACTCCACCCAGAATCGGATTCGAACCCAGATCCCCAGTGCTGAGAGGAGAACATGCCAACCACTAAGCCACCGTGTTGCCCCCATGTGGAACATATAAATATAAAAACGTGGTTTTAGAACTTTCAGATTTTAAAACTCTGGACCTAACGGGATGAAGGTGGTCTTCAGTTTTGGGTTTCTTTATTTGTGGTCGGCGCTGGTTTAAAGGTGCGTCCTGATACTTTTGGTGTGTGGTGCTCTGAGTGGAGGACCCCCTCAGTGGAGGTGTTTATTGGATGTTCCTCCACTTCTGGCCGTGCGGATGATTAAAAGCGGCGCTGCAGATGTTGGGTTTGAGGACGGCAGATGGCATTTCAGTTTGCCTTTAAAAAAATCATTTTCACAAGCGCTGCATTCTCTCTCTCTCGCTCGCTCGCACTCTCTCTCTCTCTCTCTCTCTCTCGCTCTCATCGTGGGTTTCCGGTGTCCAGACTTGTTTATGTTACATGCTTGTTTGCGCAGCTCGAGCGCTCCAACATCTGACAGCTGAATCCCAACGAGAGGGCGAGCGAGAGAGAGAGAGAGAGAGAGAGAGGGGGAGAAGGAAGCTGGAATGAGCGAGCGAGGGAGGGAGGGAGGGAGGGAGGGACTAAAGAGAGCTTATAGATATGAAACATGGAGAACGATAAAGTACACGGAGAGGGAGGAGTGAGCTGAAGAGCGAGGAGCAGGAGGAGGACCAGAGTTCTGCACGGGAAGTCTTCTGCAGAGGGGAACGCCATTCCCTCGCTTTTCCTGGAGGACGTCTGCAGTAACCGGAGAGAGGAGGAAGAGGAGGAGGAGGAGGAGGAGGGAGGTGGGCCTCTGGATCTGCACATCTCAGGCGTGCTCATGGACGAGGGACGGAAGTCCACACTCTGACACCACGCTGGTTCCTCAAGAACCGGCCATGAAGAACACTGGAGCTTTTGTGGACATGCGGGCTGAATGGTGCTGTGTGTGTGTGTGTGTGTGTGTGTGTGTGTGTGGATAATGGGTTGCATTTTCAGTTTGTGCTCCTTGCTGAGTGTGTGTGTGTGTGTGTGTGTGTGTGTCTCTCAGGGAGTTCTGGAGGGTCTTCAGGAAGCTGAAGTAATGGAGGAGAAGCTGAAGTCTCAGCTGAATGAACTCTGTGGATTCACCACCGACCTCAGCGTCCAATCAGAGCGGGTCAGCGCCCTCATCAAGCAACGCAACAGGTGACACACACACACACACACACACACACACATATACCAACACACACGTTTCTATAGTCAGAACCATACAGATGGGGTTTGTAGTTCTACGATTATATTCTGTAGTCCATTCTGTTTCTCACTCGGGTGGTTAGTGCAATTTGGTATGTTCTCTGATCACACACACACACACACACACACACACACACACACACAAAATCAGGTATCATTAGGGTGGTTGATTAATCTCAGTACTGCATTGATGCTGACATGGTGGTGCAGGTGTGTGAGTGTGTGGATGGAACCATGGATTGGGGGTGGGGGGGGTTCCACATGCCCATCCAGGGGAGAAAGTTTCGGGCGCCGGGCAGATACACCCAGACAGGGGGGCAATCTATCGCTGGGAACACACTCACTCACATACACTCTATATTGGGCAATTTGGAGAATTCAGTTGACTTTTAGCCATGTTTTTGGACTGTGGGAGGAAACCGGAGAACCCGGAGGAAACCCACGCGGACACGGGGAGGACATGGAAACTCCACCCAGATGGGATTCGAACCGGGAATCCCTAGCGCTGAGAGGAGAACATGCTGGTGTTGGTTCCAATGGCTTCTAAAGCTAAAGGTTCTCTCCGGCTGTGAGACTGATCAGCTGAGAGCCGGAGGACATGCTGAGAGACATACAGATGACGGCGTGTTTAATAATCGAGCGTTGAGTCTGGATGGCGGTTGGATGGCGGTTGGACTCCAGAGACCCGACGCCGTGCGGAGGTGTCAGCCTTCGTTAGCGCTCGCATTTTATTTATTCAATCAGACGAATGCGGCTTTGTGTCGTCCGTCCCGAGAGTCAAATCGGGTTCTCACCCCGTCCGCCGTCCTCTCCGTTCTCCGCAGTCTGAGTCTGCGGGCCGCCAGAGAGTGCCAGAACAAGGAGAAGCTCCTGGAGCAGCGCTTCCGCTCGTCCCTGCGCGACTTCCGCCAATGGCTCGTCAACGCCAACATCTCCACCGCCAAGTGCTTCGACTCGCCGCACAGCGTCCAGGAGGCGGCCGCCGCGCTCCAGAGGATCCAGGTAAATGACGAGCGAGCGGTGGCGCCACGGCCAAAGGCCAGATTGGACACGGCGGGAGGCCGGCGGCGCCGCCAGGCTCTGACAGGCTGACAGGTTCTCCAGGTCCCGCCGGCCACCTTAATAAGAGCTCGCCAAAACAGTCAAGGACGTGCCAGAGTGGGAGGTTTTATAGCCTCAATTAGGTGAACGGCGAGGCTGCACACGCGTGAGGGGGACATGCGTACAGATGATGTATGGCTGCACTCTGCAGGATAATGAGGGAGGTGCAGGAATCGTTGGGGAGGAGGAGGAGGAGGAGGAGGAGGAGGAGCTGCACTGCAGTTCAGAATTAGATTTGCGTTTCTACCTTCGAACGCTTCAGTAATGCCATCATTCCGTCGTTTAAGGGTTTAATTCCCAGCAGTGGGTCTTATTTTAGCATTTTAGGCTCCGCCCACAGGACAAACAGACATCTTGTTGCGCATTCTGAATGTTTTGCAGGCCCCTCCCCCTTCATCATGTGAGTTCATGTTCAATTTATTTTTAGTATTTTTTACAATCGGACATCGTTACAAAGCAGCTTTACAGAGTTATAGAGACAGCGGCAAGACAAAACTCCCTGTTATGTTGATATTTTAAGGAAAAAAGCTTGTGAGGACCGAGGCTCAGTGGGGGACGCATCCTCCTAGAGCGGGGGAGCAGTGTCAACAGTGTAGGACAGCCAGGTACAGATCATGTGACCTGTATTTAACAATTGAAAACTATATAAGTCCATTGAGAGTGTCCTGCCGGTCCAATAGAAATCCAGGTTCCGTTCAGTAATCCTCATTGACCCGTGGATGAAAAGCTGACCACACCTCCAGGAAATGAGGCGACACCTCTAAAGAACAAACAAGAAAATCTGTTAGAGCAAATAAAGCACCGTAATTAATTAATAACCAGTTTGATTGACACAGTGCATCATGTGATCCCGGCATCACCAACTAGAGCAGCAGAACTAAAGGGGGCAGATCCTGCAGGGTACTTTGTTCAGAGGGCTCCCTGCCCTCAACCCCCTCCACCTTAAACACCTCGATCTTTACGGTCACATTTTTGAAAAAGCGAAGCGTAGCCGACGTACGAGGACGATCCGCGCGTTCTGATTTAATATAATAATATAATATCGTAATGTTGCGTGACGTCCTCCGCCCGCGGGGGACAGATGGAGTCGTAAACACAGAGGAAATGTAAAGGCTAATGCAGGTCAGTCATCTTTTATTCACCATCTCGAATGTGGAACAATGTTTCTGCATCAGCGCCCCCCCCCCCCCAGAAACCCCCCCAAACCGCGGCGTGACCTCAGACCGCTGACGTTCCCGCTCTGCTGCGTCTCGGATTCGAGGCTGGTGAAGATGAGAGGGAACCGGTGCGTGTGACGCCTCACAGATGGCGGGACTCCCCAGCGGTCAGGGTCCGGACGAGGTGGCCCCGCGGTCCTCCACCCGCGCACGGCTGACTGACGGCTGCCTCATTCTGCTCGGCAGGAGTTCCTGAGCGACAGCGAGCCGGGACAGGCCCGATTAAACGCCGTGCTGTCCCACGGGGAGCGACTCGGCAGCGTGGTGCCCGCTGACAGGGTGGAGGCGGTCAGGGCCAAGACCAACGCTGCCAGGGACGACTGGAGGAGCCTGATGGAGAACCTGCAGCAGAGACAGAACATATTACAGGTAGAACTTTACTTTAATATGAGTCCACTGTGGAGGGTGCAGTGTTGTTAATCTGTGGTGGTGCTGCTGGTGGTGGTGCTGGTGGTGTAGGGTCTTCAGAGGCAGATGCAGGAGTTCGAGGTGAGTGTGGAACCTTTGCAGAACTGGTTAACCACCACGGAGCTCATCATCCAGGAGAGCAGCACCCGCCTTCACGATCTTCCCGCCAAGAGACTGGAGCTGAGCAAACTGCAGGTAATCACTCATCACGTCCAAATCAGATGTGGGTGGAGTCATGGTGGGTGGAGATGTGGATGGAGACATGATGGTTGGAGATGTGTGTGGAGACATGATGGTTGGAGTTGTGGGTGGAGATGTTGGTAGAGACATGGTGGGTGGAGATGTGGGTGGAGACATGGTGGGTCGAGATGTAGGTGGAGACATGGTGGGTGGAGATGTGGGTGGAGACTTGGTGGTTGGAGATGTGGGTGGAGACATGGTGGTTGGAGATGTGGGTGGAGACCTCATGGTTGGAGATGTGGGTGGAGACATGGGGGTTGGAGTTGTGCGTAAAGACATGGTGGGTGGAGATGTTGGTGGATACATGGTGGGTGGAGATGTGGGTGGAGTCCTGGTGGGTGGATCATGATGGTTGGAGACATGGTGGGTGAAGATGTGGGTGGAGTCCTGGTGGGTGGATCATGATCAGTTCTCTGTGATCTGTTTGGTTTTGATTGATGTCGCTCTCTGAAGTCTCTTCTGTATGGTCATTATTGAATTGGAACTCCGGCCCCTCCCTCCGCTGTGTGTTTAATTAAACGATCAGACTTTATTTGAACTCTTTGGTGATGAGGTCTGAGGTTTTCAGCTTTGTGTCTGAGATGTTGCCTTCTTCAGAGTCCTATCCCGTCACCTGTGAGGTCTTTTGTGAAGGTGACTCTGAAGACGAGGTCTCTGCAGAGTGCTGTGTACAGGTGCTGTGTTTGCTCCCATAATGCACCTGGAGTGCATTTAGGGGACTAATCCCATCTCCCTGTTGTGCCCCCCCCTCCTCCGCTGTGTAATCCTGTTACAGTACTCTGCGTCTGGACGCCTCCCTGTCCTCGTGAGCTTCGTCTGTACCGCGTTGTCCTTTAAGTTCTCGTCCGTTCTCAGCAGGACGTTGCTGACGGAACACCTTCTGTAATTACGTCCACTTTTACTTTCTGCCTGCAGACAGACGCTGTGGTTCCTTGTGTCTGCATGCAGTTGTATTGGGACCCCCCCTGCCTCCCCCATATGAACCCTGTCCTCTGTGTCTTTACTCCCCCCCCACCCCCGCTCGTCCCCGGTCCCCGACCGCCCACTCTGGCTTTCAGGCGGTGCTGGTGGAGATGCTGGGTATGGAGGCGGAACTGGGCGTCCTGAGGGAGCGAGCTCACGGCCTGTGGGAAGGTCAGGCGGCGGGAAAAGGCTTCGTTCACCGCGTCTGCCAGCTGGCGGCGCGTTACCTGGCCCTCAGCAACCGCACCAAGGTGAGCTTCTGGGTTCTCCAGAGGGATTTCAGTCCTCAGGTGAGGTTGTGTGATCTGAGATCCTGTGTTCCTCACCTGTACAGGAGAAGGTCTCCAGGGTAGAGCGCGTGGTCGGCGAGCACCAGCTCTTCTCGCAGGGTTTGCAGGAGCTTCAGAACTGGGTATCGGAAGCTCAGCAGGTCCTCGACACCTGCCGCTCCCCCACCGCTGACAAGAGCGTGCTGGTCACCAGAATGAGCCGGCTGGAGGTGCGTCTGCATTAAAGTCTGGATTAGATAAATCCGGTTTGAATGAACCAGCTGAATTCAGGGTTCTGGGTTCCATGTGGCTTGTTTTAAGGACCTGCTGACGGCCCGTCAGGAGCGGGAGATCCAGCTAAAGATGCTCCTCACCAGAGGGGAGGCGGTGCAGAGGAACACGTCTGCCGAGGGGGTGCCCGTGGTGCGCAAACAGATCCAGGACCTCAAAGACTCGTGGGATTCCCTTCTGTCGGCATCCATACAATGCAAAAGGTTTGATGATGTTCTCAGTACGTTCTTCGTGTTCCTCTCGTATCGAAGCCCAATCTAAAGACTTTAAACCGCTTCCTGTCTGAACATCAAATATGCTTTAAATCTGCAGCCAGCTGGAGGGGGCGCTGTCTCATTGGACGAGCTATCAGGAGGACGTGAGCCAGTTCGTGGGCTGGCTGGAACAGGTGGAGGAGAACCTGGGGGACGCCGATAAGCACTACACCGAGATGAGGGAGAAGACGGCCAATTTACGCAAAGCCAAGGCGAGTTGCTATAATCCAGGCTTCCTGTGCAGATAGCTGGTGGGTGGGGGGGTGGAGGGGGTCGTTGTTCTAGAGGTATCTGGACCAACCATGTGTGATGTTCCTACACAGCTGCTTTATGAGGAGGTGCTGAGTCACTCCAGCTTGTTGGAGACCATCGGCATGAAGGGGTCCAACACCTCAGAACATTCAGACACCCAGCAGGAGGTCCAGAGGCTCGGGGAGCAGTACCAAACCACCAGGGACAAAGCCAAGGTACGCCGTTCATTCAACAAGAACCAGGTCGAGAACCGATTCTGTTCTTCTTTATTCACACGGATTTATAAGTTTGACCTAATTATTCACACGTTAAAACAGATTAATTGAATTTGGACGTCTTGGGTAGCAAGAGTACTTTGCGTTTGTGTTGCCTGCCAACAATCTCAACCATTGATGGTTCTATATTGAGTCATTTATCATGATGTTGGTGTTGGTTCCGTCTCTGCTGTCCGGTTTCAGGCCGCGGTCAGTAGGGCAGAGGAGCTGGTGCTGGCCCATCAGGAGTACCAGCGGGGGCTGCACATGTTCGAGGACTGGATGGAGCAGGAGCAGGGCTGCCTGGCTCTCCTCGCTCCACTGGATGGAGATGCGAACCTGCTGGAGAGAACTCTGAAGGACCTGCAGGTGAAGATTTTTATTGTAGTATGACTTCACCAAGTAAAGTTCTGGTTGGTTGAGTTTGATTGACCCACACAGTTCTGACCACCTTTGGGTTGAACTATAACTGACCGGTCCGGTCCATCACCAGTGTCCGACCTCTTCAGTGATCTATTTCCAGTTTCTTATCATGGTTCCTCTGCTGCTTTCCAAACGTCAGGTTCTGCAGTCACATTGCTCGGAGGGCACCGCCCTGCTGAGCTCCGCCCTGTCCAGTCGTGAGCGGGTCATCCCGTGGGGGGTTCCACAGATCGAGGACCGGGCCCTGGAGTCGGCGCAGAGGGATTGGCGGGCGTATCAGGACCGGCTCGAGAGCACCAGAACCGGCCTGGAGCAGACCTTGGTCCGACTGCAGCACCTGGAGGGCTCCTTCCAGAACTTAGACCAGTGGCTGAAGGAGCTCGAGCTGAAGGCTCGACCCAGGAACCACCGGCGCTCCGATCGCGCCACTAAAGACGCCCAGCTACAGGAGCTGCAGGTGAGACGGTCCGCTCGAGAACATCCGCAGAAGTTCAGACCTTCAGTCCCGTCACCTCACCGAGGTTCTGTCCATGTGTCAGCGCTGGCAGGTGGAGGCGCTGCAGAAACAGAGCGCCATGGAGGAGCTCAGTGTTCTCGCACAGCAGGTGGTGGACGACGCCCACGTCAGCGGCAGGGTCAGCGCCAGGGTGACGCAGCTCACCACGCGGTACCACGCCCTGCTCCTGCAGCTCCAGGTGATCACCTTCTGTTAATGATCTTGAACATCTGGAGCTTATTGCAGTTTGGTATGTTCTCATGTATGCTGAATGCACATGGTGGTCCAGGCTAGCAGTGTAAACCTAAGCAGCAGTGTGCAGTTTGGTATGTTCTTCGCACATTCAGAGTAAGTTCCCTTTCTAACCCATTCCCAGCTAATTTGAATATCAGATCATTTGAATATTAGGAGGTTGATGAACCCTTCTGCTTTGAGGGAACCGTTTAGAGACCGCCCCTCCTCATCATCGTCCTCCAGGCTTCGCGTTCTGGCGCCGGGAGACATTGATGAGCCCAATTTCTCAGACGTCTGAACTCTGGAACAGGTCCAACCCGCGAGAGCGCCTCGTCTTTATCGCGGTTCTCGCGCTGAAGCGACAGAAAGCCCCGCCCACTCCAGACCGAGCTTCCCCCCGAACAATGAACGAGACGTTCTTTAACACGGAACCGCCGCTGCTGCCGTGGCAACGGCGTAACTGATTTTACACCTGTCCTGATGCCGCTCTCGCATTCTCTCTCACACACTCGCGCAACCCCCCCCCACCCTCTGACAGCATCAGAGGTGTGTGTAATTATTCAGGGGGAAATGACAGGCTGCCACATGTGCTGCAGGTCAGAGCTGCTGATTAGTGTGTGTGTGTGTGTGTGTGTGTGTGTGTGTGTGTTAGGTTGCCACACCACCACCGGTTGTTGATCAGGTGGCCGACTCGTCAGTCAGATGAGGATCGGTGTTCTAAAGAAGCTGGTGATTTGTTTTGAAACAGGAAACCCTCAGACAGCTCCAGGACGAGCTCCGCGGCATCAGCGAGGCTCAGCGGGCCCTCAGGACCTTCTCTGATTGGCTGAGCGCAGCACGGCGAGGGGTCAGAGCAGCCGGAGAACACGAGGACGCCCCGAATCGTTCCACTCTGGAGAACAAGATGAAGAAGCTTCAGGTACTGTGATGCTGCAGTGCCGTCATGGCAACAGGTGCTTTGATCTGAGCGCGGTCATCAGAACCATAAAGGTGGAGGTCGAGTGTGGACGAGAAGACACTGAGCTTCGGTTCTTTGCCCAGGGTGAGGTCATGGAGAAAGTTCCACTGTGGGCTGTCAGTCGGGGCCACCTTAGAACGTATGAGAGTTAGGAACCGAGCTGCAGTCGAGAAGAGGCATCGATTTGGTTAACTCAACTCTGAACCTTCACACACACGTTACGGAGGAGTCAGTGGGGCTGGCACACACACCACACACACACACACACACACACACACACACACCCACAGAGAGAGAGAGAGGGAGGGTTTGAGGTGAAGCATAGTATTGATCTTATATATGAAGACAAAGCACAAACAGTTTCACTGTGAGTGGAAAGGGTTCGATATAAACCCCCCACACCCCCCCCACCCCCCCCCCACACACACACACACACACACACACACACACACACACACACACTGTGAGAGGGGATGAAGGAGTGGTCTGTCTGTGGAACCTGCTGGCACAGAGACAGTGTAATTGATGCGATGCCCTCACTGTCTCATTATTATCTCACCTCCTCGCTCTCTCGCTCTCTCTCTCGTCCTCGCTGCCCCTCTCTCGTCTTCGCGTCTGTCTGATCTGTCCGTCTCGTAGACGTATCTCGTCTCACTCAGACTTATCTCGTGATCCATGCCCGTGCAAGCGATAACCCCGCAGCTCTGTCGACCCGCCACATGTCCTGAGTGTTTGGACGTCCACCTGGCCGGCGTGTGTAACTGCACCTTCATCAGACCCGGGCTGCATTAACATTTAATCTGCACCCCACCAACAATCTCTAATTACATTTCAGACAACGAGCTCCTTCATCCAGGTCAATTCTTGGTGATGTGGTTTACTTGTAGCTATAGGACAGCGCCCCCTTCCACAAAAAAAGAATTTAAAGTTCCCCAAACTGTTCCCACCAAATTAAAAGCATAATTTAATTTAAAATACATATACAGCTGAACTGGCACTGAATCAACCATCTGAATGTGATGCTTATATATGTGTGTGTCCTATCCCGTCTGATTTCCCACCTCCCTTAATCACCGTTAGCCTTATGAAGATAATTATGTTCGTAAATTAATTTTTTTGTTTTTTTTGGACATGAAAGGGTTCCACGTCTGTCTGGTACCTATCCCATCAGCTGGTTTTTCAGAGTGCTGAATCGGTAGGTTGGTCCGGCGCTCCGCCGCCGCTGATGGAGACGGGAGGGGTGATGGGAGAAGGCCCCGCTGTGGGCGTCCTATTTAAGACCTGATAATTGGGTCTTCCTCTCGTATCTGAGGCTGAACCCTCACCCGGCCCTCACACAGCGCGGCCGGCCCCGCAGGCTTCAAAGAGCCGCTTCAGAGGAGCGGACTCAAGGTCCTGCGTCTATAGAATCTGAGACACTTCACGGCGGTGGACGCCTCATCGTCTGAGGGATCCGGTGATTTATTGGTTGATGTTTTATTTGAGGTTCTGAATCCGATCTGTTGAAGAGCCGACAGATGAAAGGAAGCTCTTTAATAATGGATCGGTTTTATTAAAGCTTTATTCTGTGACCTTCTGAAAAACAGACACATGGTGCTTTTATTCAAACCGGACTGGCTCGAGAGGAATGCTCTCACCTCAGAACAAAGGTTCCGGGTTCCATGCTTAAATAAAGAGGACAAGGTTCTCTCTGTTTCTGATGGATTCCTCTGGAACGTCTTGTTTTGGAGATACTTTGGAGATACAGCCCCCTTGGTTATGAATGTGTTGGTGTGTCTGCATCTCCCTATAAATTCTGTGACATCACAATGACTCTTAAATACATAAATAAAGGGAGTTAATAAAGCACATGCTGTATATTTACTCATGTCTCCATCATCAGAAGTTCCAGGTGGATCTGGATCGTGGACACGTCCTGCTGAAGAACCTCCGCGAGCGAGCGGATCAGGCGCTGGGCTTCCTGGACGAAGGCGGCGCCGAGAAGCTGGAGCGAGAGGTGCAGACCTGCAGATCGGACCTGGACGAGCTGAGCGCGGAGCTGAGGGCCGAGAACGTGGCCGCGGACCGCAGCATGCAGCTCCTTAGAGAGTTCCGCGAGCGTTACAAGAGCCAGCTGCAGTGGCTGCGAGAGACGCGAGTGCTGCTCAGCTCGTCCAGCGAAGGCAAAGCTGAACTGTACCAGAGGAAAGCTCAGCTGACCAAGTACAAGGTACAAATCTGATTTTAAAGCTCGGTGACGGGTTATTAAAGGGTGACGTTGTGAGAAGGGGGCGTGGCTTTGTGATGACATCGGGAGTCGCTGCAAGATTAAAAAAATGGATAATGACATCACAAACCCATCGAGACCCTGAACTGTGTGAGGACTGATGGATGTCTGTTGTGCGTTCAGGCGTTGGAGCAGTCCCTCCTATCCCGGCATTCCGTCATCAACACCGTGCTGGAGAAGGGAACCGCGCTGCTGCAGCTCGTCCACAGTACGTCCATCAGGGAGGACATGGACCGCCTGCTGACGGACTATCAGAAGCTGTGCGCCGTGGCAAGCGTGAGTTCAATATGAAGTCATGAATCAGGAGTCGGATGTGAATTGATTCGAGTCGAGTGGCGCTGAGGTGAGCCAGGTCTCTGTTTGGTTCCTGAAGGTCCAGGTTCAGAACCTGCAGACCCATGTGAAGAAGCAGGAGGAGTACCATGCTGAGGTTCAGGAGGTGGAGCGCTGGTTGCTGCAGATGTCCAGCCGGATGGTGACCCCTGACCCCTGTCCGAACGGCGGGCTGGAGGCAGCAACTCAACAGCTGGCCAGACACAAGGTAATCCATCACACACACACACACACACACACACACACACACACACACACACGAGGCTGTGTCCTATTTCCTGGCCTGGTTTCCTCAGTGCACTCGTTCCTCATCTGGTTGCATCATAAACAATTCATCAAGCCGCTTCAAACGTAAAGAAACGAGGTAAAGAACCTCAATCTCATCAGTTCTCATTATTAATTACAGATAATTATCATTTTAACATAAACCACACTGTGACCTCACTGTTGCCTCATTTCTTACAATAGAGACCTCACAGTGGCCACTCTTGTTTCTCTACTGTGACCTCATGGCTACCTCATGGCTACCTCATGGACGCCATTATGACCCTGTCATTACCTCATGGTTACCTCATTACCACCCCATCATTACCTGATGACTACCTCATTATGACCTCACCATTGTCAGTTGACTACCTCATTATGACGATAACCTCTTGGTTACCTCATTTACCTCATCATTACCCCATGGACACCATTTTGACATTATGACCCCGTCATTACCTCATGGTTACCTCATTATGACTCCATTACCTAAGGACTACCTCATTATGACCCTGTGATCACTCCATGGTTACCTCATTACCACCCCATCATTACCAGTTGACTACCTCATTATGAAGATAGCCTCTTGGTTACCTCATTATTTCCCCGTCATTACCCCATGGACACCATATTGACATTATGACCCCATCATTACCTCATGGCAACCTTATTATGACCTCTCTCTCAGGACTGACCTCTTGTGGGTGGGTCTTGGAAATGCATGTTAATATCAGGTGTAAACAGAGCCGGAGACTCAGGAGCCCGAGATTCAGGAGCCCAAGCCAAATGCCCCATCTGCGTGATAATTGCAGTCATCTGTTTAACCCCGCTGTTTAATTCAGGCGTGTTATGGAGAGCTCGTGTGTTTGATCTCAATCCCAGGCCATCATGGAGGAGATCGCCGGCTTCGAGGAGCGTCTGGAGGGGCTGAGGGAGCGAGCCGCGGAGCTGACGTCTGGCTGCGGCGAGCGCCTGCAGGCACGCCTGCGCCAGCAGACGCAGAGCCACCTGCAGGGAGCCCGAGACAGCTACTCCGCCATCTGCAGCACGGCGCAGCGCGTGAGTCCATCCACCCGCCCGCCCGACTTCCACCCGCCTGCCAACGGTCAGATCTGTTCAGCCTTTGCTGAACCAGAGCCTACCACCACCTTCAGAGGTCACCAGCTCCAAATCCCTGCGTGAGACGCAGAGTCCATTCTCAGGTTCTAAAGGAACCGCCACATGGGTAGTGCCCCTTTAGAGAGGAGCCACAGGGAAAATGATGGAACATTTTACTAACTTCCCTTCAGTTTTTACACCCCCCTCCTCCTCCTATTAATACCCCCTGGTAAAGAGTTGCTCTGCCAGCCTTGGCGCCTCCCACCCTGCACATCGCTTTACCGTTAATCCCACCACCTTGCTGTCTGGCCAGTCGGTGCCAACCGGTGCTCAGTGCCAAAGCTTGGCTCAGTGATTGCCCCCCCGCCGGGGTTTAGAATTCGGCGTGTCAGTCCACATCAGTGTTCCTCTAATGCCCATCAGACGCAACACAGCGTTCCACAGAGCTCATACTGAAGGATCTCAAGCTGTCAGATGTTCAGGCTTCTGCTATATACCAGAACACCAGTAGAGGTCGCTGTTGCTGCATTTGAGTAACTGCATCACTGTCCTCATGTGCAGGTCTATCAGAGTCTGGACAAAGAGCTGCAGAGACACGTGAGTCTTCAAAACACGCTGCAGCAGTGTCACACCTGGCTGCTTAACATCCAAGATGAGCTGCAGCCACCTGCTCGGCCTCCACGCTGCCTCCAGGAGGCGCTGTGTCAGGTATTCAGATTAGTTTAATTACCAGCCCTGTGAAGAATGCTTAACGCTTAGTTAACCATGGTTCCCCCATGCAGCTGAAGCAGGAGCGCACCCTGCAGGAACAGGCCGGTACCTACCTGCAGCTGGTCTGCTCCACCTGCGACCTGTCGGACGAGAAGGTCCAGGAGACGGCGGCAGATATCCAGCAGGTCAAACTTCAGGTACGAGCTGTAATGATCACATCATGGTGCGGGGGTTCTTCATTAGGATATTTGAGAACCATGACGTTACGATGGAACACGTTATGATATGAGCTCTGGTCATTGTAACGGGACGGTTCTCCTGAAGGTGGAGGAGAGGATGCTGGAGTATCAGGAACTGACGGAGAGCTGGAAGGAAATGGAAGGACTGCGGCGCGACTTGGAGGCTCGTCTGCGCGAGGCCGAGCGCGTTCTACAGAGCATGCTCAGACGGCCGGCCGAGCTGGAGTCAAAAGTCTGTCAGAATCAGCTGGACCGGGCTCAGGTGAGATTACAGAGCCCTCGAATTTCATACCGAGCCAAGTTTCTATTAGCACAGCGCGGTTCCCGCCAGACGGAGAGCCAACGGGATTATACAGGCTGCCGGGTTCCATTGTGAGGTGGAGACACCTGCTGGCTGAAGTCTGTTACAGCAATGGAATCATTCTGTTCCTCTGTGAGCTTCTTCCATTCCGTCTCTTTCCTTCTTACAGGACTTCATCCAGGAGGTCCAGGTCCGGCAGGCTGATCTCACCCAGCTGAGGGAGAGCGTGGGCCGGCTGGTGGACGCTCAGGATTCCCCGGAGCTGGTGGAGGTGGGGCGTCTGCGTCGCTCGTGGTTGGAGCTGGCGAAGCAGGCGGCGGGACTGCTGGAGCAGCGAGAGGAGGACCTCCAGAGGAGCGGAGATTATCAGGAGTGTCTCAGCATGGCAGAGGAGCTGTTCGACCAGCTGTCCAAGGAGTGGGATTATCTGTCCAGGCATGTGGTTCATTCCACACTCGTTTAGTAATGCCTTAAAACTATTACTATAACTATTAAATATTTAACATCAGTTAACCAAATTTAACATTTGGTTTAATTGTAGGGGCGATATCGAAAGCACCGCTGGCTGTCTGGAGGCCCTGAAGAAGCTTTCGTTAGACCTTCAGGACCAGCGCTGTGTCCTGGAGGACCTGAAAGATAACAGGAATGCCATCCTGTCACGCCTCAGTCTCGAGGATAAGGACTTTGTGAAGGAGCAGGTAGGTCATCTTGAGCAGCGCTGGGCCCACATGGAACTGCAGGTGGAACAAAAGGTTCAGGACACGGTTCAAACCCTGGAGGACCTGAACCATCTGGAGGACCTGTTACGAGAGACCCAGGAGTGGACTGGAGTCAGGAGACCGTCTCTCTCGGAGGTTCTGAAGACCAGCCCTCCTCCGGATCTGGCGCAAAGCTTTCTGTTCGACCACCTGAGCTTCTGCGCAGAACTGGAGGCCAAGAAGCAGCTGGTGACGCAGTTCGTGTCCGACGCTGACCATCTTTATTCACACCTTGGTATCGTGGAGAAACGGGAGCTGCAGAACCTGGTGCAGAATGTTCAATCGGAGATCGACTTGCTGGTTTCCAAGGCAGCGAAACATCGCAAAAGTCTCAGTAAGGTGTTCACGGAACGGACGCAGTTCCTGCAGGCTCTGGACCGAGCGTCTGCGTGGATCAAACAACAGGAGCAGAAGGTTCTTGGAGACGAGCATGTTGCCCTCCTACCAGATGAGCTCTCCAAACAGGTCTTAACCTGCAAAAATGTGTGTGGCAGCCTGAGGGCGTATCAAGTGGAGTTGACTTCCCTTTGGACGCAAGGGCGCGAGTTAGTCAAGGACACGACCGAGGAAGAGAAGGATGAGACTCTTCAAAGGCTCGAAGAACTCGAGGGAACCTTTGAGGCCTCACTTCAAAGATGCTCCCACCGCCTGCAGTACCTGGAGAAAGCGTTGGTCACCCGAAAATATTTCCGAGTAGACCTCGATCGCATCTGCCAATGGCTGAGGCAGGGGGAGGAAGCCACGTTCGCCGTTGTCGACCTCAGGCTGAGTGATGACCAACTGCAGAACCAGCTAGCCAAATACCAGCAGCTCCTGGATCATACCTCGTCCTACGAGAACCTTCTGCTTATTGTTCAAAGGGCTGGGCAGGAAATCCTTCCCACCTTAAACGAGGTGGATCACAGCTTCCTTGATGAGAAGCTCAATGGCCTTCCTCAGCAGTACAATGCCATCCTGTTGTCGACCAAAGAGAAGCGAGACAGGATTCAACGCCTTCTTCTGGAGCGCCGGGAGTTTGAGGTACTCATAGGAGCCACCCGCAAGGCTTTGGAGGAACTTCAAGAGCAATCTACTGCTTTGGAGGGACAGCCATCCTGTGGGGATCTGGAAGGTTTACAGAAAGGATACGAGGAGATCCAGAGGGGTCTCGCAAACCTTGTCCAGGCTTTGACTGAGCTGAGAGGTAAGACCCAAGAGTTCCACTGCACAGGACAACCATATGCCTCTGAGGTCATCGACCACCTGGCTGACCTTCATAACAAACTCAACCAAGTGACCTCAGAGAAGGTTGAGCAGCTCAACTCCGCCATGAATGTGTTAAATGACTACAGTGCCACAGTTGCCAAACTTGATGAACAAGCTGATACCATTGAGAAACATCTGGAGAACCTTCACTCTGAGAAGCAGCTCGATGAAGCTCAGAGATTATCTCAGCTGCATCAGTTAACCAAAGAGCTGAATGAGATTACAATGGATTCTGAAGATCTGACGGGACACGTCGAGAAATTCAGCCATCAGCTTGACCCCGCAACTCTCAAGACCCTAAAAACTCAGGTGTTCTCCAAGGAGACACAGCTACGAGATTTAAAGTCCAAGATTCGTGAATGTGTAGAAGAATCTGAGCGCCATGTTGGTGGAGCCACGGACTGCCAGACTGAAATCAGAAAGATGATGGAGTGGCTTCAGGAGGTTATAGACCAGCGGAGATCTCCAGTCAAACTCCCCGGGGTGGCGGTCACATCAGTTCAGAGGGAGATCATGGCAGCATTGACCCTCCAAGAAGAAATGAAATCCAGAATCAGATTTTTATGGAACCTCTGTCAGCAGCAGGTCCCGGGTCACGATGAGACGGGTTTGAGGGACGTCACCCAGTTGGAGAGGAAGGTCCAGGAAGCTCTCACCATTCAGCAGGCAAGTTTAATTCTCCTCAGAACCTTCTATTTCAGATGCTTTAGAGAGCTCCACACAGGAGACCTGGCATGTGAGATGTCCCTCCTCCCATCTCTGTGGTTCAGCCCAGAGTCATTCAGTCGTCTCATTACGGTTGCGTCCCGTGGTGTCCCATTATTCCGTCATTTGTGAGACTATTATTTTACAATTAAATTCTCTGTTACTTTCTGACGGCTCAGGACTTTAATCTGTTGTCTCCCGTCTGTCTGATTAACCCGCAGGATGCCTTGCAGTCGGCGCTTGCCCTGCTGCAGGACTACCACGGTGCCTTGAGGTCGACCAACCTGTGGTTTAAAGACGCCCGATCTGTTCTAACGAGGATCGACCTGAAACGAGACATCACCGGAACCTTGGTAGAAATTCAGAGAGTGGTTTCTGAGGAGCAGAGCGTAACGACGGGACTGCAGCAGATTAAGGAGCTGCTCCCTCAAATCCACCACTTTGTTCCGACGGACGTCATTAAAGAACTCGAGCGGAACGTTGATGAGACGTCTCGAAGAAGAGACGCACTCGTAGGCGAGCTGAGACGCCACCAGGAGAACTTGCAGAGGTACGAGTTCTGGATTGGTTTGATTCGTCTTTAATTGGCTGGTTGAATCGGTTGACCCCCACGTTCCACTTCACGTTCACATTCCAGAAGCTCATGCTTCTCTGATTTGTTTATAATTATGTTCCAGATGTTCCGCTCAGTGGGAGGCATTCAGACGGGACAGAGACGAGGTCATAGAGGGGACCAGCTTGGTGGAGAAGGGGTTAACGGAGTTCAGAACGTCCAAATCAAGTTCCGCTCAGGAGGCTGAGGATCGACTCTGTTCGTATCAGGTCAGTCCGGAGATCAGCGCTGTTATCCTGAGGGAAGCTGTGGGGGTCAGAGGGTTCGGGGTTTTGAAACATGGGACAGGTGGACGGTCAGTTCCGGTTTGAGGTCTGTATATCCTCCCTGCATCGGAGTGGGTTGGGCTAAATGTTCTCAGCAGTGAATGTGTTGGTGTGGAAATGTCCACAGTGGGTCACCCGCAGAACACCAATCAATATCCTCCAGATGGTTGGCCCACAATGGACCCACACCAGATATGACCTTTTGGGTCCCAATAAGCATGGATTCCATCCATAAGTTGTTGCCAACAGGTGGCGCCCTATGCTGGGGGGGGTGTGTTCTGTTGACGTCCCGTGCAGTGATATCAGTTCTGGTTTTTCAGGCTGTTCTACGTCAGATGGAGACTATAGAGGTTAAAGTGAGGAACCTGAAGGAGGCGTGCGAGCAGGTGGACGAGGACGTCTGCGGTGACGAGGCATCCCGTTCCGTCTCCGCACTGTGGGAACGCTGGACTCAGTTACAGCGTGTGGCACGAGAACAAGAGAAGGCTCTCAAGGACACGATGCAGGACTGGAGGAGGTTTAAAGAGAGGGTATGTAGGCTGTCCTGGTCATCAGAGAACATACCAAAGGGCACTAGAGAATGGAACTGTAGAACTAGAACTACAAAGTCAGTTCTGGACAGTGGGTTCAGGAACAGTGGGGTGTATCTAATAAAGTGGCCGGTGACACTGCAGACGTTCCCTCATTCTGACGGTTCCCGTGTCCGTGGGTCTCTCGGTTCCGCTGCACTGACTCTCATGCTCATTATTTTCCGGTTCCTTTTGTTCCATGACGCTCCATTAGCAGGAGTCATTGGTTCTGAACACAGCCCCGTCCTCATTACGGTTTAACGACCTCCTCCATTACGCCGCTGCCCAGCGGAGGGACCAGGCTGGGAACCGGGCACCGCCGGGTGGTTTGTCTTCCGTTGATGTGGCAGATGTGGGGATATTATGAGCCGTGTGTTCTCGGTTCTGCGCTAACACGCGTCTCACCTCGCGCAGGTGGAGAAGATGAGGAGCGTGTGGGAGGACCTGCGCAGCCGCGTCCCCGACAGCGTGGTGGAGAAGGCCGCCAGCACGGTGGCGCTGCACAGCCTGTTGGAGTACCACGACTCGTTTAGCAGGGAGGTGGAGCGCGAGAACAGCGCCCTCACCCTGCTCGCACACGCCGCCCTCCACCTGCTCCACCACCCGCCTGTAGGAGCGAAAACCCCCTGCAAGCAGAGGGCGACGTCCCGACCGGGACCGCCACCTTCCACCAGCAACCACCTAAACATGCACGGTCCTCCACCATCGGCCTGCGACCGAGCAACCACAGCAGGTGACGAGCAGGTGCTGCGCCGCCTGGAGATCCAGGACATGCAGGAGAAATATGAGAGGTACACCATGTAGGATTGTATTTTGGGTGGTTGCTCTGTGGTCGAGCTGCAGCGTGGTTGGTTTGATGTCCTCGTGTCTGCAGTCTGTTGCAGCAGGTGAGTGTAAGTCGGCAGCAGGTGCAGGTGGAGCTGCTGGAGCGAGAGGAGGTGGAGCGGGAGCTGGGGCTGGTGAAGGGCTGGATCCAGGACACGCAAGGCCTGCTGCTGAGTCCCACAGCCAACCTGGACACCCTGCTGTCGGACCTGGAGGTGCTGCTCCTGGTGTTCACCACCACCCTCACAACATGTCAACACCTCCACATCACCTCCACCCTCACAACAGAACATGGCAGTGTCCACACTGTCAACACCTCCACATCACCACCACCCTCACAACACGACACCGTAGTGTCCACACTGTCAACACCTCCACATCACCACCACCCTCACAACATAACACTGTAGTGTCCACACAGGAGACTGTCCAGGGTCTCTTACTTCCGCTGGACCGTTCTCCTCTCGGTTCCTGACTGTGTGTTCTTGGCAGGTGGCTCACGGCGGTGTCCAATCTCAGCGTCAGACTCTGGAGCAGATCGCAGACCGTCAGCAGATGAAGTACAGGGACCTCCATGCCGCCGTGCCCTCCGAAATCAGCACCCAGCTGGCACAGGTCACCCTGGCCCTGGGTTCAGCCGAGGATCAGGTACGAACCTGTAACTGAACTCAGAGCACCTCCGTCCCGAGTGAGGACGCTGTGTGTCACACTCCAAATCTGTCGCCCTCTGTGGTCAATTCAGGTGCAGTCCAGAGAGCGAGAGGTGCAGCACAGCAGAGACATTAAAGAGGACTTTGGTCTGCGGCTCCAAGACGTTTCTCAGAAGGTCCTCAGCATCTCCGCCAAACTGAAGCAGAAGTCTGTGGACGTGGAGGAAGCCAGAGAACAGACAGAGGTCATTTTCATGCCCTCTGCATGCTGCATGTTTACAGTAACCATGGAAACGGGCATGGACCGCTCCCAGGGCACTCTTACTCTTAGCTTTGTTACCTTAAGGTTTAATTCTGGTTAAATAAAGGGTTAATAAAAATAAAAACCATGTTTAAGTGTGAACATGAGGGGCGGTCCACAGTTCTCTTGGACTCAGTGGAACCTTGTTGTGTTCCTGGTACAGAACCTGAGGGAGGAGTTGGAGGACTGTTCTCACGCCCTGTCAGAGCTGGACGTGGCGGTGCAGGAGTTCAGGGAGCACAACCCTCTGCTGGCTCAGCAGTTAGGAACTTCACTGACCAAACTGACGGAGCTCCACTCTCAGACCAGCAGACTCGCCGAGGGGCGGAGCTCACGCCTCAAAA
Source organism: Corydoras sp. C115 (assembly GCA_019802505.1). NCBI lineage: Eukaryota > Metazoa > Chordata > Actinopteri > Siluriformes > Callichthyidae > Corydoras > Corydoras sp. C115. The sequence continues at coordinate 26,287 of JAFMOC010000197.1, read as the reverse complement.
AGGTACCCTCTGTTCCCAGATACTGTGGAATCCCCCCGCCCCCCAGTGGCTTCTTCTAAACTGTGGTTGTGTTTGTGGCCTCCCCAGGCCGAGCAGCATCTGGACCAGTTCAACGACAGACTGAGCCTCGTGGTGAGCTGGACCGAAAAAGCCGAGGGCCTGCTGTCATCCAGCATCGCCTGGAGCCCCGCCCCCCTGATCCAGGAGCAAATCAGAACTTACCAGGTACCGACCCCGTTTACCTTCAAAAGCGCTTTTATTATTTATAGTTTTAATCCGGTTCTGACGGGGGTTCTGCTCCTGTGGTACCAGGTTCTGCTGCGGGAGTGGCGCCGGCTGCAGGGTGACACCGAGGCTCTGATGGACCGAGTGGGGCTGCTGGGGGACGTGGTGCACACTGACGCTCTTTACCAGCAGGGGGCGGAGCTGTGTCGCCATGCCGAAGAGCTGCAGCAGTGCGCCAAGACGCGATTACTCAACCTCCAGGACGCGGCCAAGGTATGACATCACAGATCCTCATTAATATTAATACAGCGCCATTAAGGTTCTAAAGGTTCCTGGATGAGTTCCTGTAACTGATGTTTTATTATATGATTAATACCCAGTTAACACTCAGCAGTAATGTTGTAGATGCAGCAGGTGGTGCTCATTACAACATTATACATCCACCTTTATATACAAGACCTCCAGGGTGAGCACTAAAAAAAGAGAACATACCAAAGTGTGGCTGCATATGTATTTTTAGTGGTTATAATGAGAGACAGTGAATAAATGATGACACATCCCCCTCTGCTGGTGAGATTCATACTGCATACTCTACACACGCATTCAGAGAACTGTGTGTGTGTGTGTGTGTGTGTGTGTGTGTGTGTGTGTAGGACCTGATCCGATTGGAGAGCGAGGTGAAGACCCTGCATCGCTCCATAGAGAGGGTCCAGGAGACACTGGCCTCCCCCGAGGTGGCGCGCCTCAGCCTGCGGGAGCAGCTCCTGCAAAGACAGGTACGTCCCCCGGGAGGGAGGCGGTCGCCGCGGTAACGTTGATCTAACGCTGACATCACTGCAGTTCTGAAGGACATGGTTGTTCCGCAGCACCTGTTGGAACAGATGGAGGGCTTTAAGGTTCAGGTGGAGGAGCTGCAGAAATGCATGAACAACCTGCAGCTTCCCGCCGACGTGGTGGCGAGTTTACCCCTCTGTGTGACGGCGCAGGGGCTACAGAGGGACAGCAGCCACCTACAACACACCACCATCCAGCAGTGTAATATACTGCAGGTACACACACACACACACACACACACACACCTACAACACACCTACAACACACCACCATCCAGCAGTGTAATATACTGCAGGTACACACACACACACACACACACACCTACAACACACCTACAACACACCACCATCCAGCAGTGTAATATACTGCAGGTACACACACACACACACACACACACACCTACAACACACCACCATCCAGCAGTGTAATATACTGCAGGTACACACACACACACACACACACACACACCTACAACACACCTACAACACACCACCATCCAGCAGTGTAATATACTGCAGGTACACACACACACACACACACACACACCTACAACACACCACCATCCAGCAGTGTAATATACTGCAGGTACACACACACACACACACACACACACCTACAACACACCACCATCCAGCAGTGTAATATACTGCAGGTACACACACACACACACACACACACACACCTACAACACACCTACAACACACCACCATCCAGCAGTGTAATATACTGCAGGTACACACACACACACACACACACACACCTACAACACACCTACAACACACCACCATCCAGCAGTGTAATATACTGCAGGTACACACACACACACACACACACACACACACACACCTACAACACACCACCATCCAGCAGTGTAATATACTGCAGGTACACACACACACACACACACACACACACACACCCTACAACACACCACCATCCAGCAGTGTAATATACTGCAGGTACACACACACACACACACACACACACACCTACAACACACCTACAACACACCACCATCCAGCAGTGTAATATACTGCAGGTACACACACACACACACACACACACACACACACACCTACAACACACCTACAACACACCACCATCCAGCAGTGTAATATACTGCAGGTACACACACACACACACACACACCTACAACACACCACCATCCAGCAGTGTAATATACTGCAGGTACACACACACACACACACACACACACACACACCTACAAACACACCACCATCCAGCAGTGTAATATACTGCAGGTACACACACACACACACACACACACACACACCTACAACACACCTACAACACACCACCATCCAGCAGTGTAATATACTGCAGGTACACACACACACACCTACAACACACCTACAACACACCACCATCCAGCAGTGTAATATACTGCAGGCACACACACACACACACACACACCTACAACACACCACCATCCAGCAGTGTAATATACTGCAGGTACACACACACACACACACACACACCTACAACACACCACCATTCAGCAGTGTAATATACTGCAGGTACACACACACACACACACACCTACAACACACCACCATCCAGCAGTGTAATATACTGCAGGTACACACACACACACACACCTACAACACACCACCATCCAGCAGTGTAATATACTGCAGGTACACACACACACACACACACACACACACACACACACACACACACCACTATCCAGCAGTTTAATATACTGCAGGTACACACACACACACACACACACACACACACTCTCTGTGTGGTTCTCAGGAGGCGGTGCTGCAGTATGAGCAGTATGAGCAGGAGGTGAGGAACCTGCAGAAGCTGATTGAGGAGGCGCAGCGTGTGATTCAGGATCGTCCTGTAGCTACAGGGAACATCCAGGAGCTTCAGACTCAGATCCAGCACCATGAGGTCAGTGCTGCCCCCCCCCCACCTTCTGCACCCCCCCCCCAAACAGAGGAACCTGAAGTTAAATAAAGAACCTCTGCTGTAGAACCAACTGAGTCAGGCAGCAGCTCGCTCACGTGATGTCATCAGAGAGAGAGAGCGAGTGAGCGAGCGAGAGAGAGAGAGAGGGGGGGGGTGAGTGGTGGAGGAGGGGCGCGAGGACACGCCTGAGAAATCTGAGCTTCCTCTCGCTCTCTCTCTCTCTCTCCCTCTGCCTCGCTCACTCGCTGCTGTGTCTTTGTTTGTCATCATTCTGCTCACTGATTGGCCGACAGAGTAAGTGGGCGGAAGGAAGGAAGCCAGACGGAATGGCTTCGTGATGTCATTTCCTGTGCCGGTCCCTGGGTCGACACTGTGGAATGGAGGTCCCGCCCCCTCTGGCTGCCGGGCACGCTTTTCCCCCCCAGTGTCCCGCCCTCGGAGCGTTCTGATTGGCTGCCTCTGATGGAGCAGCTGCTGCCCGGCTCTGTTTTTTTTCAGAGAGAGCGAGCGAGAGAGAGAGAGAGAGATGTGTTCAGTCAGGACCGATCCCGCGCCGACGGTCCGGTTCCGCGCGGTGGCGTGTGGTGGAACTAACGGCCGCGATGTGGTTCCGTAACAGGAACTCTCTCAGAAGATAAAGGGCTACCAGCAGCAGATCGCCGCCCTCAACTCCAAATGCAAGATGCTGACGGTGAAGGCCAAGCACGCCACCATGCTGCTGACCGTCAGCGACGCGGGCCTCCCCGACCGCCTGGACGAGCTGGACGAGGACGAGGAGGAGGAGATGACCAAACACCCGGCGACACACCCCTCGGTTGTCATGGTGAGGGACGCGCACGCACACACACACACACACACACACACACACACCCACACACACACACACACACACTGCTCCTCCTGCACCCACATCTGAGATTTAAAACTGTTGGTTGTCCAGATCAAAGCAAACCTGACGCTTTGATCTCAAATCTAAATGGAGTGTCATATTCAGGCACGGTGGCTTAGTGCTTTAACATGTTCTCCTCTCAGCACTAAGGATTCCCGGTTCAAATCCCCATCTGGGTGGAGTTTCCATGTTCTCCCCGTGTCCGCGTGGGTTTCCTCCGGGTTCTCCGGTTTCCTCCCACAGTCCAAAAACATGGATCAAGTCAATTGAGTTCTCCAAACTGCCCCATATAGAGTGTGTGTGAGTGAGTGTGTACAGTGATAGATTGCCCCCCTGTCCTGGGTGTATCTGCCCAGCGCCCAAAACGTTCTCACCTGGATGGACATGGGGAACCCCCCCTGACCCTAATATAGGATAAAGCGGGAGATAATGAATGAATGAATGAGTGTCATATTCAGCGGCCACTTTATTAGATACACCACATTCTTTACCCGTCATGCAGGTGGATGTTGTAGTTCCACGTTGCGTTCTGTGGTCCATCTGTTCATCTCCATACTTTGGTATGTTCTCTGATGATCTCTGATGAGCGGGTGTTGTAAGGGTGGCGGATCAGATCAGAGTTTGAACCCTGTATCCACTCTGCGAGAACCTCAGTCTCTCCACGTTTATCTAGAACACCACCCAGAGGAGAATACCATCACACACTGCTCACTTCTGACCCAGAACATGACCCCTCCCCATGCCCAGTTCCCCTCCGGGGGTTAAACCTGACAGCATTACATTTTAAATGGGTTATTATCTATTTTGAATATGAGGGGAACCGGGTGGGGGGTGGGGGGGGTGGAGGTTCGATGGCGGAGCAGGAAACAGGATGACTGAGCCGTTTGGCGGCGGTGGTGGCGCTGCGCCTCAGAGGTTTCTCAGTGTTGCATCAACATTCAGCAACAGAACTGAACTGAGGCTCTGTATGAGGGACATTCCTCATTCCTCTGTCCCACAAAGAGTGTGTGTGTGTGTGTGTGTGTGTGTGTGTGTGTGTGTGTGCTTATCCTGAGTGTGTCTGCCTGCATACAACTGTCTAGGTGGATGTGTCTGCATACTTGCGTGTGTTTGAGAGAGTGTGTGTGTGAGTATGTGTGTGTGTGGTTGGATGAGGGTGTTTCGGTTTGTGTGTACAGAGTGTGCATTCCTGTGTGTGTGTGTGTGTGTATATGTGTGTATGTGTGTGTGTGTGTGTGTGTGTGTGTGTGCATGTGTTTGATTCATGCTTTCGGAGTGATTTAGAGTTTTCAAAGCGCTTACTCATGTCCTCTGCACCCAAAAACAACCACCGCTCATGATCCTCCACCCCCCCCTCTCTGTCTCTCTCTCTCTCTCTCTCTGTCTCTCTCTGTCTCTCTCTCTCTCTCTGTCTCTCTCCCTCTCTCTCTCTCTCTCTCTCTCTCTCTCTCCCTCTCATTTATTTTCAAAATGTTTATGTAGATTAAATTTGATGTTTAAATATTTGATGTCTATCTGTGGAATCTGTTCTTCTGTAACTGATTGGTCCTTTTTTGGGGTTCCTGCCGTGCGGCGCCTCCTCTCTGACCCGTTTCCTGTGCGCGGGGGGGTTGGGGGGGGTAGATGACGGCGGGCCGCTGTCACACGCTCCTCTCGCCGGTCACTGAGGAGTCTGGTGAGGAGGGAACCAACAGTGAGATCTCCTCCCCTCCGGCCTGCAGGTCTCCCTCTCCTGGACCCAACGCTGACGCCTCCCTCAACCAGGTACCCCACCCCCAACAACACCCACGTCCTGCTGCACCCGTGTGCCGGTCGTGCTCAATAACGGGTTCTCCTGCAGGTCTCGGGTAGAACCCCGCTGAGTCGAGCGCCCCTGCAGGAGCTCTATGATCCGTCCATGGAATCTGTTGCGTCAGCTAACCTGGAGGACCTCCAGCGCTCGTGGGAAACCCTGAAGAACGTGGTGTGTACTGTATATACTGGATTGGACATCCTTACACCTCTCCCTGTCTCGGTTCTCCACCCTTTAACTCCGCCTGGTTCCTCCTGACAGATCAGCGAGAAGCAGAAGAGTCTGTACGAGGCTCTGGAGAGACAGCAGCACTACCAGGAGGCCTTACAGTCCATCTCCACCAAGATGGAGTCCATCGAGGGGGCGCTGAATGAAGGCCTGGAACCCGGAAAGAGTCCCGAGAGCCAGATGGCGGCTCACCAGGTGAGGGCGGAGCCGATGCGGCGTCGGGGTGCGATCGCGTTCATCAGGTGACCCGTGGTTTACCTTCAACGCGTTGGCGTCATTGCGGTGTGCAGGCCCTGATGGATGAGATCATGATGCTGCAGGAGGAGATCAGTGCTCTGCAGGCCTGTTTCTCAGAGGAGCTCCAGCGGAACGAGGAGAGTCCCGAACCCGACGCCGGGGACCAGCTGGCGCTGCACTCCACCCTCACGGTCCTGGGCGAGCGCATGGCCACCATCCGCATGAAGGCCTCGGGCCGGCGGCAGCTGGTGGAGGAGCGGCTGACGGAGCAGCTGGAGGAGCAGCGGCAGGAGCAGGCCCTGCAGCGGTACCACAGCGAGGCCCAGGAGCTGGACAACTGGTTGCTAAGCACACGGGCCACGCTGAACTCCGCCCTCCAGCCTCGTCCCGAGGACATGGACATGGAGGAGCAGCTGATGGACTGTCAGGTACGAGGATGTTCCACGTTTATCTTCGTGTCCAGCATGGAATCGGTTCTCGCAGCAGCGGGTGGACGTCGGTGTGTGTTTGTGTCGGTGTAGAACATGCTGATGGAGATCGAGCACAAGGTGGTGTGCCTGTCGGAGCTGTCGGTGCACAGCGAGAGCCTGCTGCTGGAGGGCCGGGTGGCCTCGCGGGGGGACGCCGAGCAGCTGACCCTCAAACTGCACGGCCTGAAGGCCAGTCTGCTGGAGCTGCAGCGCATCCTACAGGACAAACACTCCCACATACAGGTGAGCTCACGCTGACCGGACAGCGTTATGACATCACAGTGTGCCGTGTTTGATCCATACAGCTGATAACGTGTATGTGTGGGGGGGCAGGGTACACTGCTGGAGCAGGAGGACAGTGAGCCGGACTCAGCGCTGTCTCAGAGTCCGAGTGTTCTGGACTGGTTCAGTCAGGCTCGGTCCACACGCAGCCAACAGCACCAGGACACGGTGCAGAGACAGAGGGTAACCACGGTTACAGAGCAGCACCACACTCATTAATATTAATGAAATGGCTTCAATATAATTAACTAAGCTTAAATAGTTCTGTTAGTGGACCAATGAACTGACAGATGGATTAATGAGGAGATGGATGGATAGATGATGATTTGATGGAGATGTCAGACAGTGAGATGATTGGAGCTTGTGTCTCTAATGCAGGAGTTCCAGCTGCAGCTTGAGGAACAGCGGAAGCTCATGCAGTCTGTTGCCAGCAAAGGGGAGGAGCTTCTTTCCCAGCAGACCACGCCCAACGGGGAGAGGTGAGTGTAGAACGCAGACCCGTCTGATGGAGATGTGATGTCATCAACGGGTTGTTCAGATCAGTGCTGAAGGTTCTCTCTCTGTGGTTCTCAGTGCTGGAGACGTTCAGGAGGTCGAGCAGGAGGACGATGGATGCCCGCAGGACCACATGAGGGTGAAGTGGGTGAACCTGAACAAAGAGCTGAACACCAAACTGGAGCTCCTACTCAACACCATGAAGGAGGAGGAGTTCAGCTCGGTAACGCACACACCTCCACCCCATCTCCACCACACCTCCACAAAACTCCACCACACCTCCACCACACATTTGATATGTAAATAAATGAATGATAATTAACTTCTGCTCTGTTCCGTCTCAGCTGTTCCCTCGTTCTCGAGTGTCCAGCCCCGGCAGCATGTTTCAGGGGGGACACTCTGAGCGCAGGCGTGTCCTCACCCAGCGTCGTGTTCCGGAGTTTCACCGAGGAGATGGAGAAGCTGCTGCAGGTGGAGCCGTGATTCCTCTCGAGGTTCTAAACGTGCTGTCTGATGTATTCAGTGATGTGACGGTGTGTTCTCTCACCTCAGACCGCAGGGGGCGCCAGCGGTCGGGATCAGGTCCTGTACGAGGCGGTGTGCGCCGCCTCCACCTGGTTGGATGGAGCGGAGAGCAGTCTGCTGTCCGGTCCTGTGCTGCTGACCGACGACCTGGTGGTGCAGCTGTCTCACCTGGAGGTTCGCTGGGGTTTGATCATCAGCATGACGGGGGGGACGGGGAGACGGGGGACGGATGATTGACAGATATCCCGTCTTCTGTGCAGGGGTTGTGTAAGGAGGTGCAGAATGTCAGCGAGGAGGTGAGGAAGTGTCGCGAGGTGTTGGGTGGTGGTGCTCAGAGCGCTCTGTGGGGAGCAGGAGGTGATGTTGAAGGACAGGAGACGGTGGAGGAGGTGGAGGAGGTGCTGGAAGGCCTGGAGGAGAGACTGAAGCTGATGGAGTCTCTGCTGCAGCAGAGATGTGAGGGCATCCAGCTCACGGTGAAGGAGCACGCGACGTTCCAGGTGTGTGAGCTCGTGGTGAGGGAGCGAGTGAGCGGGCGAGCGAGAGGAGGCGTGGCTCTGAGGTTCAGGTGTGGTTCCTCCCGCAGGCGGAGTTGAGGGTGGTGTTCACGGCCATGACGGACGCCAAGCACCAGCTGCTGCAGAAGATGTCCGGAGCCGGAGAACGGTCCACGTCCAAACAGATGGAGGTCAGGTTCTCCGCGTCCACCGGCCGTTCTGAGACGGACTCTCGGGTACGTCTGGACGTTCTGACGGTGGTTCTGTGTGCAGACTCTGGCTGAAGATGAAGACGTTCTGAAGGAGTTTGAGCAGAAGGTGTGTGAGATGAGAACCAAAGGCGACGCCCTGCAGGGGGACCCAGTCATCACGCAGGAGCTTTTAAAGCTGCAGGTACGTTGGACATCCCAACTGAGACGTATGGAGCAACGTGGTGGTCAGAGCCGGGACAGGTCAACACGACATCGCTGTAATTTCAGGACGTGTATGAGGAGCTGGTGGAGATGGTGGGTTCCAGGCGCAGTGGTCTGAACCAGGTGCTGGTTCTAAAGGCTCAGTACGAGAAGGCTCTCCAGGACCTGCAGGAGCTGGTGGACACAGCGCAGGACAAGATGGCTGCTGATCAGAAGATGACCGCGGGTTCGGTGCTGGACGTTCAGATTCTTCTGGACAAACACAAAGTAAGAATCCGAACCGAGGGGAGGGTTCCTTTACGTTCCGGTCCTCTTCACCCAGATGTTCTAACCTCACATCCTCCTCCTCTTGTGTGAAGGAGTTCTTCCAGGGTTTGGAGCTCCACATGGTCCTGACCCAGGCCTTCTTCAGGCAGGTCAGCGGGGTCATGGTTCCGAGAGAGGCGCAGGTTCTGGAGCAGACGGTCGCTCAGACGCAGATGGTCCTCAAGCAGGCCCACAGGAGAGGTGTGGAACTGGAGGGCATCCTGGAGGTGGGTGTGGAGTGGTGCGTGGGGGTGGGGGTGGTGGAGGAACCATGTGGTGGTGTGTGATGAGCTGCTGTGTGGGTTCAGTCCTGGAGCAGGTTCGTTGGAGATTACCAGGCTCTGTATAAACAGCTGGAGGTGGTGGAGAACCGCGTCCCCACCGTGGGCCTGGTGGAGGAGACGGAGGAGCGGCTCGCCGAGAGGATCGCGCTCTATCAGGTGCTGAAGCTCCGCCTCCAACTTCACCAGGTTTAATCTGAGATGTTTGGCCTTATCGGGATCCACGTGACCCTCACTGAGGTTCTATAAGGTTCTATAAGGTTCTATGAGTTTCTATGAGGTTCTATGAGGTTCTATAAGGTTCTATAAGGTTCTATGAGGTTCAATAAGATTCTATGAGGTTCAATAAGGTTCTATGAGGTTCTATAAGGTTCTATGACGTTCTATAAGTTTCTGTTCTGGGAAATAGCACTTTTGTAAATAGCACCATGGCGTTTGACGTTGTTTTATTCTAACACAGTGATGGTAGTGGTGAACACGGTGATGGTAGTGGTGAACACGGTGATGGTAGTGGTGAACACGGTGATGGTAGTGGTGAACACGGTGATGGCAGTGGTGAACACGGTGATGGTAGTGGTGAACACGGTGATGGTAGTCATGAACACGGTGATGGTAGTGGTGAACACGGTGATGGTAGTGGTGAACACGGTAATGGTAGTGGTGAACACAGTGATGGTAGTGGTGAACACGTGATGGTAGTGGTGAACACAGTGATGGTAGTGGTGAACACAGTGATGGTAGTGGTGAACACCGGATGGTAGTGGTGAACACTGTGATGGTAGTGGTGAACACGGTGTGATGGTAGTGGTTATGGTAGTGGTGAACACGGTGATGGTAGTGGTGAACACGGTGTGGTAGAACACTGTGATGGTAGTGGTGAACACCGTGATGGTAGTGGTGAACACAGTGATGGTAGTGGTGAACACGGTGATGGTAGTGGTGAACACTGTGATGGTAGTGGTGGTGAACACGGTGATGGTAGTGGTGGTGAACACGGTGATGGTAGTGGTGAACACGGTGATGGTAGTGGTGAACACGGTGATGGTAGTGGTGAACACAGTGATGGTAGTGGTGAAGACGGTAATGGTAGTGGTGAACACAGTGATGGTAGTGGTGTGTGTTAATGAGGTTGTGACGGAGGGTTCTCCATGCTCACGTGGTTCCTGGGTTCTCGTGCAGGGTCTGAAGAGCACGCTGGGGGAGGGCCAGGCGCAGTTGTACCAGGTGTTGGAGGATGGGAAGAAGCTGCTGCTGAGCGTCTGCTGCCCCGAGCTGGAGGCTCAGCTCACTCAGCTCGGAGAACACTGGCTCAGCACCACCACCAAGATCAACAAAGAGCTGCAGCGCCTCGACGCCACCCTCAAACACTCCACCAGGTCGGCCTGAGTGTGTGTGTGTGAGTGTGTGTGAGTGTGTGTATGTGTGTGTGAGAGTGTGTGTGTGTTTATTTTCAGCCTTGTTAATGCAGTGATTGTGGGGGGGTGTCTGATGGAGAACCTGGTGGAGGTATCTGATTGTAATAGACTCAGTGTTAGAATGTGACTGTTATAATACAACTGTATACAGGGGGCTGTGTGTGTGTGTGTGTGTGTTTGGTGTGTGTGTGTGTGTGTGTGTGTGTGTGTGGGGGGGGGGTTATTATGCATGTTTCTGATCCCTCCCTGTGTGTTTGTGTGTGTATGTGTGTGTGTGTGTGTGTGTTCAGCCTAATATGCATGTCCCTAACCCTTCCCCCCTGTGTGTGTGTGTGTGTGTGTGTGTGTGTGTGTGTGTGTGTGTGTGTGTTGAATGGTGGGGGTACAAATGTCTCGTGCACCTGGTGGATGTGGGGGTGGTTGATTGTGTATGACTACAACTCGCCCCCCCCTCTCTCTCTCTCTCTCTCTCTCTCTCTCTCTCTCTCTCTCTGTGTGTGTGTGTGTGTGTGTGGTGTGTGTGTGTGTGTGTGTGTGTGAAAGCAGGGATGATGTGTGGGAGTGTGTGGTTTAATATGCATGTAATCAAGCCCCGCCCATTTATGTGTATGTGTTTGTAATTATACACAAGCCTGCATCTGCAGTTGTATGTTTCTGACTCCGCCCCCTCTCTGTGTTTGTATGTCTCTGACTCCGCCCCCTGTGTGCCTTTATGTGGTTATACTTCATGTCTCTAACTCCGCCCCTCTCTGTCTGCATGTGGTTATACTGTATGTCTCTGACTCCGCCCCCTCTTTGTCTGTATGTCTCTGACTCCGCCCCCTCTCTGTATGTGTTTATACTGTATGTCTCTGACTCCGCCCCCTCTGTGTTGGTATGTCTCTGACTCCGCCCCTTTTCTGCTTGTTGCTGCAGGTATCAGAGGGACTCTGCAGAACTGACCCAGTGGTTATCATCAGCTCTGGATCGGTTGGAGTTCTGGAGCACTCAGTCCGTTACGGTTCCTCAGGAGCTGGAGACCGTCCGAGATCACCTCCACGCTTTCCTGGTGAGGAGGTTCTATCCTGTCCTCCAAACATCTGATCTACACCTGACCTCTCTCTAACATCTCACCACCTTCACCTCACCCTCTGCCCAAACTCAGGAGTTCTATAAAGAGGTGGACGCGAGGTCCACGCTGCGCTCGTCTGTGGTCAGCCGTGGAAACCAGCTGCTGAGGCTGAAGAAGGTGGACATCACGGCCCTACGGACTCACCTGGGCCAGGTGGAGACACAATGGGCCGACCTTCTCACGCGCATCCCTGTGGTGCAGGAGAAACTCCACCAGGTACGTATGAGCGTGAGGTTAACCCATCACAGCCATCATCAGAACCCACCTGGTGGTGAACCGTGGGCTATGTTACAGTTACAGATGGAGAAGCTGGCATCACGCCATGCCATCACTGAGCTGATGAGCTGGATCACTCTGATGGAGAACATCATACAGGAGGACCAGGACAGGATCACAGAGGCGGTGGGTTCAGAGCTTCTCCAGACCTTCATCCAAAAATACAAGGTAATCAGAGATAAGGGAGCAAATCCCAGCTGGGAGTTTGGTATGTTTTCCACAGATCAGCATGTCTTTCAAATAAATAACCTGCGGAACCAGTTCTGAAGCTCGTACCCGTGCTGTGTTCTCAGGGCTTTCAGATCGATCTGTCCTGTAAGCAGCTGACGGTGGACTTTGTGAATCAGTCGGTTCTCCAGATCAGTAATCAGGACGTGGAGGGCAAGCGCAGCGACAAGACCGACTTCGCCGAGCAGCTGGGCGCCATGAACCGGCGCTGGCAGGTCCTGCAGGGTCTCCTCATCGAGAAGGTCCGTCTCCAACATCACCGTGCCAACATCACTTATTTTCCCATGGTTACGGTCTGGATCGTGAGGCTCCGCCCCCTTATGCGTTTCAGATCCAGTTCCTGGAAGGCCTGATGGAGAACTGGGTGGAGTACGAAAGTGGAGTTCAGACCCTAAAGAGCTGGCTCAGCGCTCAGGAGGACAAGCTGAAGAAGAAACCGCGGGTGGAGGACGTGGCATCGGTGCAGAACGTCCTGAAGGACTGCCAGGTAGACGGCGGTGTAACTAAACGACCTTCGTAGTCATGGAGATGCCTCTGTCTGCGTGAGGAACACGGTGTGGAACTGTTCTCCACAGGAACTGGAGAACCTGGTGAAGGAGAAGGAGAGAGAGATGGAGAAGGTGGAGGAAAAAGGGTGTCTGCTGATTCAGGGCAAGAAAGGAGAGGCTTCCTCCATCGTCATGGAAACCATCAAAGGACTGAAGCAGTCGTGGAGCAACCTGGATCAGACGGTGGGTTCTGATCTGATGAGGAACACGGAACACGTACGTTTGAACCCGGATTAAGACGTGTGTGTGTGTGTGTGTGTGTGTGTGTGTGTGTGTGTGTGTAGATTGGACAGGTGAAGGTGCGTCTGCGGGCCGTGCTGGATCAGTGGAGTCTGTATAGGAGAGCCTCAGAGGAGATCCAGGGTTATCTGATGGAGTGGCGCTACTCCATCTCCCGCCTCAGACTCCTGACCGGTTCCCCCGAGGCCGTGCAGGTGCAGGTGGAGAACCTGGAGGTACCTTTCAGATCGGACGTTTGTGGTGTTTTTGTCGTGAGCGTCGTTCTCTGTCTGATCTAAACTGTCTGATCTGAACAGAACCTTCAGGAGGAGCTGGAGCGGCAGGAGAGCAGCCTGAAGACGTTCGGTTCCCTCACAGAACATCTGCTGAAGGACTGCCACTCCTCAGCGTCCGAGTCCCTGAAGGCCACGCTCACCGACACCAACCACAGGTCAGACGCGGTACTGCGTCACACACACCCCTCACTCGGACCCCTCGCTCTGATCTCAGCGGCGTTCCAGCTCAATGTGAGAGCGTTCTAATCACAGGAGGTGATATTTAAATGGCTGTAATGTGAATCCCGACCACTAGATGGCTCTTAGACTTGGAGACGCTCCTGTATATGATGTTCACTGTTCACACGCGGGTTGATTCAGTTAAATGATTCACTCAGAGGATCAATTATAGAGTTATATGACTTTACCGCCCTCTGGTGGCTGTCTGCAGTATAACGTACAGCCGAACGTTCTCTAATACACACCTTTGCTGGTCATTGTTGTTGTTTTTCTGTACATCTGAGGGTGTGAAAAGCCAACCACAGGGTCAGACCCGGTACTGCGTCACACACACCCCTCATTCGGACTCCTCACTCACTGTGTGTGTGTGTGTGTGTGTGTGTGTGTGTGTGTGTGTTCAGGTGGAACAGTCTGCTGGAGCAGATCTCAGATCAGCTGAGGAGCAGCAGGAACCTGCTGCAGCTGTGGCAGCGCTACGACGACCTTCAGGAGAACTGCAGGCGAGATGTTCAGAGAGTGGAGGAGCGAGCAGAGCTGCTGCTCAACAGCGCCACCCACGGGGAGCTTACAGAACAACGAGTGGACAGCTGGATCTCTGACTGCACCGTGAGTCCGACACCCCATCACTGAGGTTCTGCAGGTTAGAGATACCACTGAGTGATACCGTGTGTGTGTGTGTGTGTGTGTGTGTGTGTGTGTGTGATGTCTGCAGGACGTGCTGAAGGTTCACAGCTCAGTGCAGGGTTCCCTGCAGCAGCTGACGGACATCGAGGAACAACTCCGGCTGCAGGTGGAACCGTCCTCCATGGCCACGTTCCACACGGACTACCTCGCTCTCAATCATCGCCTAGCAACCGTCGGACACGCCCTCCACCGACAGCAGGCTCTGCTGGAGGTCTCACATTCATTTAGCTCTCCTAAAAAAATCACATTCAGCAGATTGAGTTCCTGTAAAGAGTTCCTGTATTGTAATAATGACCACACTTGGTTCCTGTCTGTCCACTGTCTCATCAGCTGAGCATTAAGGACTTGGAGCACTTTAGGAAGGAACTGGAAGGTCTGGCTCACTGTCCTGAGGAAGCACAGAAGGTTCTGCAGGAACTGGACCCGGAACCATCTGCTGATCTCAGCACTTTGCAAGAACATATGGAAAAACTGAAGGTACCGCCTTAGAGGTTCTGTTCAGGATGATGATGATGATGTTGATGATGAAGATGAGGGTGGTGATGTTGATAATGATGATGGTGGGGCTGTGATTTCGTCTCCTGTCCTCTTGCAGACACACATGCTGAACCTGAGTCGACGTTCTCCTGATCTGGAACGTCTGAACAGTGTGGGCTACAGGCTGCCGCTTAACGACCAGGAGATCAAGCGCCTCCAGAACCTGAACCGGACCTGGAGCTCGGCCTCGGCACACGCCAGCGAGAGGTTCAGGTGGGGGCATGAAACCACCATGTTCTGTGAGGTGGAGGTTCTGAGATCAGCATCGTTAGAACAGCAATCAGATTCTAAAGAGAACACATTTTACACTTGGGTGTGGTTCCTTAAGTGTGTGTGTGTGTGTGTGTGTGTGTGTGTGAGTGCAGTAAGCTGCAGGTGGCGCTTCTACACAGACAGAGTTTCCTGGAGAAGTGTGAGTCCTGGCTGAAGTTCCTCACTCAGACGGAGAACCTAACCTCTGATATCTCGGGGAATTATGAGAGTCTGCTGGAGCAGCAACGAGAACACGAGGTAGAGAACCGGTTCCGCTGCACCTCCACCCTCATACCCCGTTCACACTGCCTGATGGTTTAACTTAATCCAATGGTGTTGAGTCCTCCACCTGATCCTCCACCGCGTGTCCTCAGCTGTTTCAGGCCGAGATGTTCTGTCGGCAGCAGATCCTGCGCTCCATCGTCGCCGACGGGCAGCAGCTCCTGACTCAGGGCCGAGTGGAGGACAGGTCAGCACCACATCTCCACATTAATGAGACTGACTCCTCCACCCTGAGAGTCACGTCCCGCTCGGGTTTGCTGATTCCGATTCTCCTGGATGTAGGGATGAGTTTGGCCTGAAGCTGGTGCTGTTGAGTAATCAGTGGCAGGGCGTGGTGAGGAGGGCGCAGCAGAGGCGGGGCATCATCGACGCACTCGTGTGCCAGTGGCAGCGCTACAAAGAGCTCGCCGAAAAGCTCCGGCGCTGGGTGCGCGAGGCGGCGCCGGACCCCGAGGAGCGGCTGCAGGGTCGAGCCGTGGCGCTCCAGCAGGCCAGAGGAACCCTGGACCGCATCCAGGTCAGCATACATTTACCTTAACGTAAAATTTGTCCGTATTTCTGACCTCAATGTGAGAGCGTTCTAATCACAGGAGGTGATATTTAAATGGCTGTAATGTGAAACCCGACCACTAGATGGCTCTTAGACTTGGAGACGCTCCTGTATATGATGTTCACTGTTCAAACGCGGGTTGATTCAGTTAAATGATTCACTCAGAGGATCAATTATAGAGTTATATGACTTTACCGCCCTCTGGTGGCTGTCTGCAGTATAACGTACAGCCGAACGTTCTCTAATACACACCTTTGCTGGTCATTGTTGTTGTTTTTGTGGGTTTTATGTACATTGGAGGTTCTCATTAAACATCTGTGTTGACCTCAGCTGAAGGAGCGGGTTCTCCAGAGGCAGCAGGGCAGCTACATCTTGGCGGTGGAGGCAGGGAGGCAGCTGCTTCTCTCGGCCGACGCCCAGGCCGAAGTTCTGCTGCAGGAGGAGCTGATCGACCTGCAGGAGCGATGGAGGAGCGTCAGCATCCGGCTGGACCAGAAGAAAAAAGAACTGCTTGCCCTCCTGAAGGTAAACCGGATCAGAGTCCTGTTTAGAACGTTACCACGGAAACGGGAAGAGTGACGGGGCAGGGTGACACCTCATTGGTGGTTCTTCTTCTCCTTCACCGTGTGATGGTTTGTTATTGCGCCTCCTCCGTCCTGCAGCACTAATGTGTGTGTGTGTGTGTGTGTGTGTGTGTGTGTGTGTGTGTGTGTGTGTGTGTGCAGGACTGGGAGCAGTGTGAGAAGGGAATCGCGGCGTCACATGAGAAGCTCCGCCTCTTTAAGAACAAGCTCTCGGTGTCTTTACCCGATCACCACGAGGAGCTCCACAACGAGCAGATCCGCTGTAAGGTAGGTTCAGTTCCCGCCTCCCACCTGCAGGAGGAGCCGCGGCGCCCACTGATCTTTAACCCGCCGCTGCCGTGTGTGCTGGGATAGGACCTAGAGGACAGTACAGAGGGCTGGGAGGACGACATGGCTGCGCTGTGTCTGCTCAGAGACGCTCTGTCCTGCAGTCTGAGTTCCGATGACCTGACGGTCCTGCAGGAGAGACTGGAGCTGCTGCAGAGGCAGTGGGAGGAGACCTGCCACCAGGTACCTCCACTCACTCCTCCACCTCCACCTGACCTACACACCTCCACCTCACTGTTACACCTCACTGTTACACACCTCCACCTCACACCTCCACCTGACCTACACACCTCCACCTCACTGTTACACACCTCCACTCACTGTTACACACCTCCACCTCACTGTTACACACCTCCACCTCACTGTTACACACCTCCACCTCACACCTCCACCTCCACCTGACCTCCACACCTCCACCTCACTGTTACACACCTCCTCCTCACTGTTACACACCTCCACCTCACTGTTACACACCTCCACCTCACTGTTACACACCTCCACCTCACTGTTACACACCTCCACCTCACTGTTACACACCTCCACCTCACACCTCCACCTCACTGTTACACACCTCCACCTCACTGTTACACACCTCCACCTCACACCTCCACCTCACTGTTACACACCTCCACCCACCTCACTGTTACACACCTCCACCTCACACCTCCACCTCACTGTTACACACCTCACCTCACTGTTACACACACCTCACACCTCCACTGTTACTCCACCTCACACCTGTGTTACACACACCTCCACCTCACTGTTACACCTCACTCCACCTCACTGTTACACACCTCCACCTCACTGTTACACACCTCCACCTCACTGTTACACACCTCCACCTCCACACTCACACCTACCTCACTGTTACACACCTCCACCTCACTGTTACACACCTCCACCTCACTGTTACACACCTCCACCTCACTGTTACACACCTCCACCTCACTGTTACACACCTCCACCTCACACCTCCACCTCACTGTTACACACCTCCACCTCACTGTTACACACCTCCACCTCACTGTTACCACCTCACACCTCCACCTCACTGTTACACACCTCCACCTCACACCTCCACCTCACTGTTACACACCTCCACCTCACTGTTCACACACACCTCCACCTCACACCTCCACCTCCACCCTCCACACCTCCACCTTACTGTTACACACCTCCTCCTCACTGTTACACACCTCCACCTCACTGTTACACACCTCCACCTCACACCTCCACCTCACCTCACTGTTACCACCTCCACCTCACCTCCACCTCCACCTGACCTCCACACCTCCACCTCACTGTTACACACCTCCACCTCACTGTTTACACACCTCCACCTCACACCACACCTCCACCTCACTGTTACACACCTCCACCTCACTGTTACACACCTCCACTCACTGTTACACACCTCCACCTCACTGTTACACACCTCCACCTCACTGTTTACTCACCTCCTCCTCACACACCTCCACCTCACACCTCCACCTCACTGTTACACTCCACCACTGTACACACCTCCACCTCACACCCTCCACCTCACTGTTACACACCTCCACCTCACACCTCCACCTCACTGTTACACACCTCCACCTCACTGTTACACACCTCCACCTCACTGTTACACACCTCCACCTCACACCTCCACCTCACTGTTACACACCTCCACCTCACTGTTACACACCTCCACCTCACTGTTACACACCTCCACCTCACTGTTACACACCTCCACCTCACTGTTACACACCTCCACCTCACTGTTACACACCTCCACCTCACACCTCCACCTCACTGTTACACACCTCCACCTCACTGTTACACACCTCCACCTCACT
>JAFMOC010000196.1:492500-718724 GCA_019802505.1 Corydoras sp. C115 | reverse complement strand
TATCACTTGCCCTGTGATATCTTGTTATGCGCCCCCCAGGCACCGCACTGCGCCCCCCCAGGGGGGCGCGCCCCACTATTTGAGAAGCACTGGTTTAAAGTATTGAGGAAGTTCTGACTCATCCTGTTTTGCATTTATTAATCCTCATGATTCGTCTTGCAGTTCTGGATTTTGTAAGAACTGTACACAATGAAGTTCTGTCTGGTTCTCATAATTTATATTTTATAAGTTTTAAAATTCCCAAAGCTTTAGAAAAATGTGTCTGAAAATAATTCACATGTAAAACACCTCCACACATATTCCTATTTATCTGCAAACAAACAATATCGACCTTTTAATGAGATGTTAATTTTATGTAAACATTTTTTAAAATTAATTTTAATGATGGATACTTTGCATTTGAATGAAGTCACACTGCATTTGCAAAGTATGAAGACTGAATATAATTAAAGTACTTTTCGTCAAGGAAGAAGGAAGCAGGAAACAGTATAAAACCTGACATTATATACAGCTGACACAACCAGAAAGCATTTGCAAAAACACCCACGAGTTTCACACAGGATTTAAACAACTCCTGCTTTGGTTTCCGCTTTTCAAACTAGAACAGACAGACTGAGAGGACCTTTACAATTTAATAACAAAGGTAGGAAAAATATTCACCATTTATTCAGAATAACATTTGTAAGAGAAGACGCTCATAATTAACCGTGATAAATGCACCATAAACCTTTTATTTTTATTAAAGCTTCACTGCATTAAGAAACCATATCAACACTTTTTATGTCTTGTTCTTTTTTATCTGCAATCCAGCAAAGTTGTTTTGAAGAACATTTTATTACTATTTAAGAATAAAAATAACCTTGACTGTCTCAGGGTGCCTAATATATATTTGTAATTTTTTAGTATTTTAATTTATTCTTATTTTAAGAGAATCATAAAATTAAAGATCATTAGTAGATGCGCTACTTTACAGACATAAAGGAATAGAGCCGTTTTAAAAACCTGTTGTCAACTTTAAATTTCATGATTTTCAAATTGTCTCTTTTGTCCTGTAGGCGTCTATTTGATCTTAAAAACTAAAGTGAATGAGGAATGATGGAAATAACTCACAAATAGACTGAACAGATTGAGGTTAGTCACATACACTAATTGTGTACTTTTAAAAATGTTTTTTAACCTTTATTGATTGTTGCTGCTGTTCTGTTCTCACCGGGAGCTTTGTTGTATGATAAACAATAATAAAAAGACTAATGAAAGACACATTTTCTGATGTTTATGACGCAGCACCTGAAGATAAAATCATAAAGAAAAGAACATTTACTCTTCAAATCATGACGGTGAATACCAAAGCTGAGACACCTGAGAATGCAAGAGAAAGAGAGGAAAAGAGAAGAAAACAGGATGTAGAGCAAATTTTTGGCAACCACATTTATGAGGATGTGTGCAGGAATAAAGGACAGTGTACTTTATATTCCGCTAAAAGCATAGAGTTTCCAATTAATTGTAAGTACATTACATGACAATTTAAAACTTTCTAAATTTAAACATCATTTTCTGTCATTTCCACCTCTTCATCTTTATGCTAATTACATTTAAATGAAATCAGTCGGCGGAACCCCAATACCCCCCGCCTACAGTCCTATTCAAATGTTTCCATCAATAGCTAAATCTTTCCATATGATTTAACTTAGTGACAGCAGATCATAGCTTATTAATAACAAGCGTTTCAGCTTTCACAATAAAGAGATTTAGTAAAATTGACCAACAGATGAATATGGAAACACAAACTCATAGAGGTCAGCTGGTTTACAATCTCCTCTGCTGCATCACGACTGTTTACTTATAATATATCTTTTCCCAGTGTGTGATGATGTGTCAGACTCATGGTCCGATTGGACAATATCAAAAACGCAGTGGTGCAGGACGAGCAGAACAGCCACCAGTTGGAGATCTTCTGGATCTGAATCCATACATTTCAACGACAAACTGGTGAAAAAACACAGGGGGAAAAACGGATACCGGAAATGTAACACAGTGTAACACAGACCTGAATCACAGAAAAGTAAATCACTATTGTAAACAAAGTAAAAGAAAGCTTATAAAAAAAAAAATCCTTAATGTTTTATTAAACTTAACTGGGCTGGCTTAGTGGTTGGCATGTCCTCCTCTCAGCACTAGGGATTCCCGGTTCGAATCCCCATCTGGGTGGAGTTTCCATGTCCTCCCCGTGTCCGCGTGGGTTTCCTCCGGGTTCTCCGGTTTCCTCCCACAGTCCAAAAAACATGGATCAAGTCAATTGAGTTCTCCAAATTGCCCCATATAGAGTGTGTCTGTGTGAGTGAGTGTGTGTCCAGTGATGGATTGGCACCCTGTCCTTGGTCTATCTGCCCAGCGCCCGAGACGTTCTCCCCTGGATGGGCATGGGGAACCCCCCCCCCCGTGACCCTAATAGAGGATAAAGCGGGAGATAATGAATGAATGATAAACTTAACAGTCACAATAGAACGGTCATCTTCTAGCTGTTTTGAAAGTTTTACGAGTTTAAATCGGTCAGAGAACAAAACTTTTAGAAGTCAATCAGATTTTAAAATCTTTTACCTCCAAAAGACAGAACATCAAGATACCAAAAAGCTCAAAGCAGGAAAGCACAGGAAGCAGGAGGATGATGCAGATAGCTGATTCACCTACAGAGCTCCAGAATCAGGATCAGAATCAGGTTTATTGGTCACATACGTAGTTATACATGGTACAGCCAGCAGTGAAATTTCTTTTTTGACCTCTCCACAGAAAAATAAAATTTGTTTAAAAAGGATAAGAGTAAGAAAAATAAGGTTGAGTAAGATAAAAAATAAGATAAAGATAAAATTTAACTATGTATTTACAATGTGCAATGGAATTATAAAGTGTGTTAAAGTTAAAACATTTAAAGTTAAAACTCCGAACATGTTATTCGTTTCTGGAGGTCTAATATTTTCCAGAATGACATGCAACACACAAGACCTATATGTTTAGCGGAGCCACATTTGTAGTACATTAATGTCACGAGTTCTTTCCGTCTAAAAACACCGTTTTTTGTTGCAACCATTTTATCTGTAGCCTTAATATGTATTAAAGTATTGTTTTTGTACCTGAAAAATTAAGATTGTATTTCACAACTCTGACTGTTTATATTTATTTTAACCAGATGCTCTTATTAATGGTCCTACTGCAGGGATGTTGGATGTTGTTGGAACACTGAACAGCATTAAGATCAAAACTGCATTTAATGATATCACAATTTGCCATAAGTGGTAAAACGACACAGCAAATATGGATTTAAGACGTCATGGTGTTATTGTGAAACTAAACTAAAGTGATCATATCAGTTATAACCACAGTGTCTACTCTCATACTCACACACACACTTAAAAACACAAATGACCTCTTAGGTAAAGAGGTCATTTGGTAAACAGATTTATCACAGATCTGAAATAACACAGAAAGTTAGAATAAACAGGACGTTATGACCTGATATAGTTAGCTGTTTTAAGTCACACTGTGCTTTCCCACGATTCAGCTGGAGCCGACACTAAAAATTTTAATGTTCTACGTCAAAAGCTGCGAATAATAATAAGAAGATTACGAGAATTAAAAAAAATAAAAATAAGTATATTCCCTTTATTAACTAAATAGTTTACCCGCTCAGTCTGCTGCCAAGCTCCTTTTGAAAAAATAAAAACCAGAAATAGATTTACTCAATGAATGGCTACAAAAAAAATCAATGACTACAAAGAGGTGAATTTGCATATTTGTAGAAAGCAGGCATTTGCCAGAGAGTTTGTGGAAAATAAAATAAAACGTAGACTGACCTTATTTAGACCGGGACGACGGCACTGGATTCGGCTCCTCAATCAGAACGATGATCTGTGGAGACAAATCAGAATTCAATCTTATGAACACAGTGAGCGCAATTAAGTCATTCGATTTGATTTAGACATTATCCACCAACTCGGGTCATTTTTTATCATCAACAGAACTCACTCCATACTTATGCACACAACATTTTTACAAACTACAACACAACCTTCTTGGGGGCTCATTTAAATTATCCAATTTAGAAATCCCCTGTAAGAAGCTCATAGATTTTAACTAAAAAGTCCCTTGAAAGAGGTTCATTCACCTGTTTAAGTCCTCCATCATGGGCTCATATGTTTTATTCTAAGCAACGTCCTCTTATCAGGGGCTTATATGTGTTATAAATGGATTTGTCCACCCAAAGAAAGACATCGTTTTTTGTTGCAATCATTTTCTATGTAGCCTTTATATGTATTAAAGAATTGTTTTTGTACCTGAAAAATTAAGATTGTATTTCACAACTCTGACTGTTTATATTTATTTTAACCAGATGATCTTATTAATGGTCCTACTGCAGGGATGTTGGATGCTGTTGGAACACTGAACAGCATTAAGATCAAAAACTGCATTTAATGATATCACAACTTGCCATAAAATGACCTGCACCAAAAATGGATTTAAGACGTTATGATGGTGTTATTGTGAAACAGTTCACAGTTATAACCACAGTGTCTACTCTGTGATATCTGTGATAAAAACTAATTAATCACAGATCTGAAATGACAGAAAGTTAGAATAAACAGGATGTTACGACCTGATTTGGTTAGTCACACTGTGCTATCTCAGAGCTGAGAGCTGATGTGCAGGATGGGGAAATTCTTTGCTTACTATACACAAGAAACCTACTGCTTTAAAAGCTAAACAGTATTCAATAAATGAAAACCAGTACTCACAGTAGAAAGCAGGCGTTTGCCAGAGAGTTTGTGGAAAATAAAATAAAACGTAGACTGACCTTATTTAGAACGGGACGACGGCACTGGATTCGGCTCCTCAATCAGAACGATGCTCTGTGGAGACAAATCAGAAGTCAATCTTATGAACACAGTGAGCGCAATCAGTCATTCGGTTTGATTTAGACATTATCCACCAACTCGGGTCATTTTTATCATCAACAGAACTCACTCCTTACTTATGCACACAACCTTCTTGGGGGCTCATATAAATTATCCAATTTAGAAATCCCCTGTAAGAAGCTCATAGATTTTAACTAAAAAAGTCCCTTGAAAGAGGCTCATTCACCTGTTTAAGTCCTCCATCATGGGCTCATATGTTTTATTCTAAGCAACGTCCTCTTATCAGGGGCTTATATGTGTTATAAATGGATTTGTCCACCCAAAGAAATGTTTACTGAAAAAAACGTCCAACAAAACACTTTTATATCTACTTTATATATACTTATTAAATTCTATATTCATGGTCTCTATCTTGGCTTATGTACCTATTGATTAGGGGTGTAACAGGACACAAAAATCACGGTTCAGTTCACACCGTGAACTTACAAAGCAAACTCATTGGGGGCTCATAAATTATCCAATTAGAAATCCCCTGTAAGAAGCTCATAGATTTTAACTAAAAAAGTCCCTTGAAAGAGGCTCATTCACCTGTTTAAGTCCTCCATCATGGGCTCATATGTTTTATTCTAAGCAACGTCCTCTTATCAGGGGCTTATATGTGTTATAAACTGATTTGTCCCCCAAAGAAAGATTTTTTATTGAAAAAAAAACGTCCTCATGAAACGCTTTTATATCTACTTTATACGGACTATTTATTTTCTCAATCTTAGCTTACGTACCTATTAATTAGGGGTGTAACAATACACAAAATTAATGGACCTCAGTATGAATTTGGTATAGTGGTGTGTGTGTGTGGGATTTTTTTTTTATTTCTCAAAAATTTTTTTGTAACAATTTTTTTTCCTTCTATAAACATAAAATTATACATTTTCTCCTTATGGGACAAATTTTTTTTTTTCATCATTTCATTCCAGAATCACTTAACAAACTAGCGAACAACAAAACCTTTCTTGGGGGCTCATATAGATTATCCAATTTAAAAAATCCCCTGTAAGAAGCTCATAGATTTTAACTAAAAAAAGTCCCTTGAAAGAGGCTCATTCTCCTATTTTTAAGTCCTCCATTATGGGCTCATACATTTTATTCTAAGCAACGTCTTCTTATCAGGGGCTTATTTGTTATAAATTAGAAATCCTCTGGAAGAAGCTCATAGATTTTAACTAAATAAAGTCCCTTGAAAGAGGCTCATTCTCCTATTTTATGTCCTCTATCATGGGCTCATAGGTTTTATTCTAATAAGTCCTCTTTCCAGAGGCTTATTTGTTATAAATTAGAAATCCCCTGTAAGAAGCTCATAGATTTTAACTAAAATAGTCCCTGGAAAGAGGCTCATTCTCCTATTTTAAGTCCTCTATCATGGGCTCATAGGTTTTATTCTAAGCAACGTCCTCTTATCAGGGGCTTTTATTTGCATTATTACTTTATTTGTCCCCCAAAGAAAGGTTCATTGAGAAAAAAAAAACAAACAAAAAAACACCCTCATAAAGAGGCTCATTTTTAAATTTTACAATCATATTCACAACCTCAGCTTCTGGACCTTACGGTTCGGTGCGAAGATTTTATTTAGTTATTATTCTGGATATTATATGAACTTTTATCAAATGCTTTAAAGCAGGTTCAGCATTGCTGCATAGGAATCAGCATCCTATATCAATCTATCTATTAATATTAAACCAATACTTAATAATTAAGCAAATACATATGCGCTCTATAGGTTGCAACATTTCCATAGGTTTAGGAGTTTGCGGGGAGGTTGTATAAAGAAACTTATTATACATATTCACAAACTCGGCAGCATGGTGGCTTAGTGGTTGGCATGTTCTCCTCTCAGCGCTAGGGATTCCCGGTTCGATTCCCCATCTGGGTGGAGTTTCCATGTTCTCCCCGTGTCTGCGTGGGTGTCCTCCGGGTTCTCCGGTTTCCTCCCACAGTCCAAAAACATGGATCGAGTCAATTGAATTCTCAAAAAAATCGCCCCATATAGAGTGTGTATGTCTGTGTGAGTGTGAGAGTGAGTGTGTGCCCAGCGATGGATTGGCGCCCTGTCCTGGGTCTATCTGCCCAGCGCCTGAGATGTTCTACCCTGAACCCCCCCCACGACCCTAATAGAGGATAAAGCGGGAGATGATGAATGAATGAATGAATGAATGAATGAATGAATTCACAACCTCAGCTTCTGGACCTTACGGTTCGGTGCGAAGATTTTATTTTGTTATTATTCTGGATATTATATGAACTTTTATCAAATGCTGTAAAGCAGCTTCAGCATCGCTGCATAGGAATCAGCATCCTATATCAATCTATCTATTAATATTAAACCAATACTTAATAATTAAGCAAATACATATGCGCTCTATAGGTTGCAACATTTCCATAGGTTTAGGAGTTTGTGGGGAGGTTGTATAAAGAAACTTATTATTATACATATTCACAAACTCGGCAGCATGGTGGCTTAGTGGTTGGCATGTTCTCCTCTCAGCGCTAGGGATTCCCGGTTCGATTCCCCATCTGGGTGGAGTTTCCATGTTCTCCCCGTGTCTGCGTGGGTGTCCTCCGGGTTCTCCGGTTTCCTCCCACAGTCCAAAAACATGGATCGAGTCAATTGAATTCTCAAAAAAATCGCCCCATATAGAGTGTGTCTGTGTGAGTGAGTGTGTGTGTGTGCCCAGTGATGGATTGGCGCCCTGTCCTGGGTCTATCTGCCCAGCGCCTGAGATGTTCTACCCTGAACCCCCCCCCACGACCCTAATAGAGGATAAAGCGGGAGATGAATGAATGAATGAATGAATGAATGAATTCACAACCTCAGCTTCTGGACCTTACGGTTCGGTGCGAAGATTTTATTTTGTTATTATTCTGGATATTATATGAACTTTTATCAAATGCTGTAAAGCAGCTTCAGCATCGCTGCATAGGAATCAGCATCCTATATCAATCTATCTATTAATATTAAACCAATACTTAATAATTAAGCAAATACATAGGCGCTCTATAGGTTACAACCTTTCCATAGGTTTAGGAGTTTGTGGGGAGGTTGTATAAAGAAACTTATTATTATACATATTCACAACCTCGGCAGCATGGTGGCTTAGTGGTTGGCATGTTCTCCTCTCAGCGCTAGGGATTCCCGGTTCGAATCCCCATCTGGGTGGAGTTTCCATGTTCTCCCCGTGTCTGCGTGGGTGTCCTCCGGGTTCTCCGGTTTCCTCCCACAGTCCAAAAACATGGATCGAGTCAATTGAATTCTCAAAAAAATTGCCCCATATAGAGTGTGTCTGTGTGAGTGAGTGTGTGCCCAGCGATGGATTGGCGCCCTGTCCTGGGTCTATCTGCCCAGTGCCCGAGATGTTCTACCCTGGATGGGCATGGGGAACCCCCCCCCCTGCGACCCTAATAGAGGATAAAGCGGGAGATAATGAATGAATGAATGAATGAATTCACAACCTCAGCTTCTGGACCTTACGGTTCGGTGCGAAGATTTTATTTAGTTATTATTCTGGATATTATATGAACTTTTAACAAATGCTGTAAAGCAGGTTCAGCATCGCTGCATAGGAATCAGCATCCTATATTAATCGATCTATTAATATTAAACCAATACTTAATAATTAAGCAAATACATATGCGCTCTATAGGTTGCAACATTTCCATAGGTTTAGGAGGTTGTGGGGAGGTTGTATAAAGAAATTTAAACAGATAAATAATAAACTAAAGTTTAATGCCGCTTTATTGCGGGGAGTCTGGAACGTAAGTTAAAACGTGAGGGATTACTGCGCATGCGCATCGCTTCGGCAGGACTTGCTTCGGTCGGATTTACGATCTTATTATAAAAATAGAAGGTTTAATTTAATTTAGCGTTAAAAGCGTAACGTAAGTTACGTAGTTTTAAACGTTTAACGTAAGTTAAAATGTGACGTGAGGGATTACTGCGCATGCGCACCGCTTCGGCAGGACTGATTTACGATCTCATTATAAAAATTGCAGGTTTAATTAATTTAGTTTTTAAACTAACGGAGATTAAGTTTAAGTCGGTCACGTGTTTCTAATTAGCTCTGATTAATCGGAACATAAACAAACAAACTTACCTCAGAGCCGCGGCGTCACGCCGACAAAGCGTCCGTGTTCGATCCGCTGCTCCCACGCTGCTGTAATCCACAGCGAACCGAAATCCTCCAGAAAAAACGGTGAATGTAAATAAAACCCGCGTGGGTGATTTGCGTGGATGTCTTCCACGCGTGGACCGAACCGAGCTGCAATGAGCACGGCATGCGTAGCGGCGAGTACAGCTGAAGGTGCAACCGGCAAATGGGCCGGGAGTGCAACACGTGTCCCAATTTTGGTTCCGCCTTGTGTTTGCCTTTTTTTTTTTGCTTTATTGCAACAACACGCAAATCTAAACATCATACAAACAATACAAATACAAATGTAATAATACGTTAATAATACT
The DNA here is from genome assembly GCA_019802505.1 of Corydoras sp. C115. Classification (NCBI taxonomy): domain Eukaryota; kingdom Metazoa; phylum Chordata; class Actinopteri; order Siluriformes; family Callichthyidae; genus Corydoras; species Corydoras sp. C115. The sequence continues at coordinate 709,310 of JAFMOC010000196.1, read as the reverse complement.
TTTAAGTCATTTAGTAAAAGTAATAAAGTAAAGCAAATCTCATTGTAACTGCCTACTTAAGCAGTTTATGCTTTTAATTGGTTTAAAGTTTGTAAAATTGTATAATGGAATGATGAGTTGAATAGAAAGGGTGAATAAGTACGTTCTCCTCTCAGCACTAGGGATTCCCGGTTTGAATCCCCATCTGGGCGGAGTTTCCATGTTCTCCCCGTGTCTGCATGGGTTTCCTCCCACAGTCCAAAAACATGGATCAAGTCAATTGAGTTCTTCAAATTGCCCCATATAGAGTGTGTATGTGTGAGTGAATATGTTCTAGTGGATATTGTGTAATACAGGTATTGGATATTGTTGTATATATATTATGCCTTATATTTTAATACATTTTTTACTTCAATGTATTCAGGGCGGCACGGTGGCTTAGTGGTTTAGCATGTTCTCCTCTCAGCGCCAGGGATTCCCGGTTCGAAACCCCATCTGGGTGGAGTTTCCATGTTCTCCCCGTGTCCGCGTGGGTTTCCTCTGGGTTCTCCGGTTTCCTCCCACAGCCCAAAAACATGGATCAAGGTCAATTGAGTTCTCCAAATTGCCCCATATAGAGTGTGTTTGTGTGAGTGAGTGTGTGCCCAGCGATGGATTGGCGCCCTGTCCTGGGTGTATCTGCCCTGCGCCCAAAACGTTCTCTCTGGATGGGCATGGGGAACCCCCCCCCGCGACCCTAATAGAGGATAAAGCGGAAGATGATGGATGAATGTATTTATACAGATTACGAGATTGCTTTTTATTTTGTTGATGTTTTCTTCGTAGCACCTTTGGAGTTGCACCCAAATTTCATTGTAATGAAAATTATAATGACAATAAAGAAATCAGGACCAGATGGGGTAGAAGATCAGAGATATTTTGGTGAATATACACATGAGAAAATGAAAAAGAAAATGAATAAAAATGTGTTTTGTTTTTTTTTTTGGAAAATTTGAAAAATGCGATCGACGCTAAGGTGGAGAACATGCCAAACCTCCGAATCTTAACAGACCCTCGCCAAAAGAAAACAAGAAAGAAAAACCTGTAAAATTGATTGAAATTCAACGAATAATAATTCATTCATTATCTCCCCCTTTATCCTCTATTAGGGGGAGGGGGTTCTCCATGCCCAGGGGAGAACATGGAGAACATTCATCCAGGGGAGAACGTTTCGGGCGCTGGGCAGATAGACCAATCATCAACAGGATACCAATCCATCGCTGGACGAATAATAATAATAATAATTTAAATAATAATTAAAAATCTCTTCTAATGACTGGACACCTTTTTCACCCTTCTTCTGTATCTGCTGCTGAGAATGTGAATTCCCCTCCATTGTGGGACAAATAAAGGTTTATCTTATCTTAATAAGAAGAAGATTAAGAAGAACCGCGAGTTGGCTTCTTCCAAGCCAACTTAAGTGGCTTGGAAGAAGGGAGTGGTAGCTCAGTGGTCAGGGCGTTGGGCTATCAATCTGAAGGTTGGGGGTTCAAATCCCAGGCTCACTGAAGTTACCAGTGTGGGTCCCTGAGCGAGACCCTTAACCCTCATTGCTCCAGGGATGTTGTGATGAACCCTGTGCTCACCTTGTAAGTCCCTTCGGGATAAAAGCGTCCAATAAATGACCAAATGTAACTTAATAATGAAGATTCACCTCCATCATCCCTGCTGAGAACAAAAATTTGTTCAGAACCCGATTTATTTTCTCTGTGTGTATGTTTCTCTCGAACATCGCTGGATTTGGGTATGAAGCCGTTCTTTAGACGCTGTAACCCAACACACACACACACACACACACACACACACACACACACACACACACACACACACACACACACACAGAGGAAGGTAGACGCCGACATCGGCAGACGCTCAAACTGCACACATACAGACACGTGAGTTTATACATCCATATCACAAGGGTGCATACAGAACCTGTAAAGAAATCAGATATGGGATACTGGGAAACAAAATCCATTTTACTACACAGGCACTTAAAATACACAGCGGCGTGAAAAAGCAAACGAAGGGGAAAAAAAAAACGTCCAGTAACATAAAATAACCTTCAATTAAAAAAATAATAATAATAATTCAAATAATAACACGAGGCATCAACATCTTCAGGATTAAAATAATGCATAGCTATGTTTCTCAACGGAACCTTACGGTCCTGCGAGTGTTGTATACATTATATAACCAAAGTTATGTGGACAAACCCTCTCTGTTTATATAGATTGTTATGTAGGTGAACCTGTCTGGACATTTAGCTCCAGAATCTGAATTTAACGCAGATGTTCAGAATCTGATCAGCCACAGGTGAGATCCATTAGACGTTCCTAAAGCGGCGTCTGATCCCATTACACAGATCACGTGATTTACATACTTTAGACTAAAGAAGCCTTGTCCAGACACTCTTGGTTGTATATTGTAGTTATATAAAAGATAAAGAAATACTGCATCTGTCACTTTATATTCTGTATAAATAAAACATTACACACTTTTAGCTTTAATTCTTCAGGCGTCCGAATAAACACTGATCTGATTAAGAAGCCGCGAGATGAAGAACCCAAACTGTTTTCATTACAGACTAAAGAAAATCTTTATTCGACCTCATTCACGTCGGTTTTGTATTGTTTAACCTTTAGTTTAGTTTTCACTGGAGTTAAAGGAACAGAAAGTAAATGGAGATTCTAATGACGGGTTTTAATGTTTACTACGGCTGTAAAACATCACAATGACGGAATGCTTATGGCTTTCAGAACATGCTAATTTCAGACGTATTTTTTCTGCTGACATGGTCATTTTCTGCGTTTTTTTTTGGTGAATCGGTGAAAATTTTTGCCCTTTCACCCAAAAGAGCATGTGAGAGATCAGACACCACGCTAAACATGAGGATGTGGTCAGCAGAGTCTCAGTTCTAATACATTTTAAAGGTGTTTAGGAATTAACCAAACCCAAACGGTTCCTACAGAATTCGAGGTGTTTAGATGCCTAATCTCATCATCACCCCCCGTGGCCATGGGACTGAAGAAACCACCTTAATGACAGAGCTCCATGGATAGTGATTGATCTATTTTGCCTGCAGTGGTTACACACAGAGGAATTTGTCCTTCACATTTAACCCATCCGTGCAGTGACACACACACACACACACACTCACACACACACTGAGTGAACTGAGCCCACGTACCCGGAGCATTGTGCAGCCCCCTGTACACGGCACCGGGAGAGCAATTGGGGAGATGCCTTGCCAAGGACACTTCAGCCGTAGTACAGGTGGGAAATGGAACCGGAGACCTTCAGGCCACGAAGCCCACGGCTGCCCCCGATTAGTGCGTCCCAAAAATCTTTATCTATAAACTGTATGTGAAGGTGAGAGAGCGGCATTTTTATTCCTTATAAAATTAAAATTTTTTAATTAAAATTTTAAATCTCAGATCAGTATGATGTTTCTATGGAAACCAGGGCATTTTGAGCATGAACCCCCCCCCCCCCCCGGCTCCAGTGCAAAACTCAGGAATGATGAGCTCCTGAACGACGGTGAAATCTAAAACTAAAGATGATTCTTTGGAAGCTCTGTAAATATAAAGCTGCGTTTTAAAAACGAACGAGACGCGGATATTCAACCTGCACAGATTTCATCACTGAGTCTGAGTCTGAGGTGATGTGAGAGTCTCAGCGGTGGCTGGACTTCAGTTTTACCTTTAAAAGGTTTAAACTCGCACGATTGTGTGATTCCTGCATTGCCCTGCGATGCCCCGCCCATTCATCCATCCATCCATTATTTTCCCGCTTTATCCTCCATTAGGGTCGCGGTGGGGTTCCCCATGCCCATCCAGGGGGGAACGTCTCGGGCGCTGGGCAGATACACCCAGGACAGGACACCTATCTATCAGGATCTATTGCTGGACACACACTCACTCACACACACACACTCTATATGGGGCAATTTGGAAAACTCAATTGACTTGATCCATGTTTTTTGGACTGTGGGAGGAAACCGGAGAACCCGGAGGAAACCCACACGGACACGGGGAGAAGATGCAAACTCCACCCAGATGGGGATTCGAACCGGGAATCCCCAGCGCCGAGAGGAGAACGTGCCAAAACACTAAACCACCCCCCGCCCATTCATGTCCTCTTATTTCCATCATTCATTCATTGATTATCTCCCGCTTTTATCCTCTATTAGGGTCACGGGGGGGTTCCCTATGCCCATCCAGGGGAGAACGTCACGGGCGCTGGGCAGATACACCCAGGACAGGGTGCCGATCCATCGCTGGGCACACACTCACTCACACACTCACACTCTATATGGGGCAATTTGGAGAATTCAATTGACTTAATCCATGTTTTTGGACTGTGGGAGGAAACCGGAGAACCCGGAGGAAACCTACGCGGACACGGGGAGAAGATGGAAACTCCACCCAGATGGGGATTCGAACCGGGAATCCCTAGCGCTGAGAGGAGAACGTGCCGACCACTAAACCACCCCCCGCCCATTCATGTCCTCCAATTTCCATCATGTCCGGTTTAAAACGCAGCTTAATGATTGATTGGTAACTCTTGCGGCGAGTGGCGGCGCCCCCTGCTGCCAGCTGAAGATCCTATTGCTTATCAGATGTGCAGCAGCTGTACATAAAGCTAAACACCTCACCTTCGTTCGTACGAGGCGTTTGTTTCGTATATAAAAAAAAAGGCAAAGCTGTCGTTGTGCATAATGACCTCCATCACGAACCCCCCCCCCCCCCCCCCCCCGCAGCGTCGACCGCCTCAGAGCTTCACACCGGAACCTTTGGCCCCGACGGCAAAATCCACAGGTAGCGGACCACGCAGGGCGGGGTCACTTCAGGTTGAAGGCCAGCAGCGGCCGCTCCTCGCGCTTTTGCCAGGGACTCTTTTTGTTGTCGTCCTCGCCGCCGTCGTCCGGAGCGTCGAAGCCGTCGGGGGCGCTGTTGCTGGAGGGAAGCTTAAGGTGCGTTTGAGCGTTCTCGGTCCTCGCGATCGGGTCTTCTCCCCCTCGTTCGTCCTCCTCTTCGGCGAACGTGGGCTCCGGGAGAAGAGGAGGTGACGGGAGCGGCGGCGCGGGGAGCGAAGGAGGTGAAGAAGGCACTATGGTCTCCTCCTCGGTCTCGGGCAGTGGGGAACCGTGGAAGTTCTCCTCGAGGCTGCAGACGGGCGTCAGGGTGTCGTTGGTGTTGGAGTCGGCGTTGGCGGCGCCGCTCTCGACGAAGACGACGGACGTGCAGGTCACCGAGGCGGGCGAGGCATCCTGCACCTTTTCCGGCCCTTTGCGTCGCCGTCGTCGTCCCGGCGTGACGTCGCTGATGTCCACGCCCGAGTCCAGACTGGCGTCGTTGCTCTCGGCGGGGCCGGCGCCGTGCCCCGCCCTCTGGAGGTCGATATAGGAATGGCGGATGTGCGCGTTCGAGCGGCCGTCCAACGAAACGAACCAGGCTCGTGGGTGCGGGAGGGGCTTGCCCCCCCTCAGGGCCATCAAGGTCTTCTCGGCGAGCAGCTGGTCTTCTCCGTTCATCTGCACCACTCCCAGCCCGGCGTCCCCCAGCGCGTTGGGGATGGAGAGCGCCCCGGGTAAGGCCGCCGTCCATTCGTCCCCCGCCTGTCCGCCCTCTTTGGAGACGTCCTCCCCCTCCCCCGCCGCTCCTTCGTCGCCCCGCTCGCCCGGCTCCCCCTGAGGCTGATGGGATGCGTTGAGTTCGGCCCGGATGCTCTCCAGCTCACTGCGCTCGTCCGATTGAAGGAGAAGCGCCTGGCCCGAAAGCGGGTGTGTCCCGGGTAGCCGCATGTAGTGGGCGGGGATTAACAGAGTGGGCCGTCCTTTTTGGTACGCCGCTCCGCCGTGGCTGACCTGAAGCTCTGAGGTGCAGCAGAGCAAAGCGCCTGGACGGGGTATAAGCGCCGGGCGCTCCAGCTGGTCCACGGAACGCGAGAGCAGGTAGTCCGAGGGCCGGTGCTCCACCCCCAGGTCCCTGTCGGGGGACGCGGCGGGCGTGGTCGTGGCGTGGGACAGCCGGAGCTCACGTGGGCTGGCCTTGCTGTCCGAGGACAGGCGACCGGCCGAGACGGTGTGGTGCAGGGGGTACGGAGACGAAGAGGAAATGGAGGTGTGCAGAGGGTGGACGGACGACGAGACGACCGAGGCGTAGCTGCGCCGATAGTCGCGCTGGCAGCGGCCGGCGAGCTCGTCCCGAGACGACACCGGCTCCGTGGTGGAGGAGTCACGAGGGCCGGCCGTCAGCATGGGCGTGTGCATGTCCGGCTCCGCGGCGACCCGGTCCAGCTGGGACTCGGCGATGAGGTTGAGGTGGGACATGGACGTGGCCTGGTCTCGCTTCGTGCTGTCAAGGGACGTGGACAGGGTGTACTTCTGATGAGACGGGCGTCGCCGGTGAGAGCACTTTCTCCTGAGACAGAAGACCAAAAAAAAGATGTTAAAAAATTTTTTGGAAACGTAGTGGTGTGTTAGTGCGCAAGTATGAATCAGTAGGGGTGAGCTGCAATATTCGCCGATTCGACGATTCAATTCGGAGAACCGTAATGTACCATTTTGACCACATGGGGGCGCCCATGGCTGCTGCTGAGCATTAGTTTTTACATGAAATGTCTTTGTTTTCGTTATATATATAGCCTTTTGTCAAATAAAATCATCCTAATTTCTGTTAATATATATTTTTTAATGATGTGTGCGCTTTAACAATAGGCTACACATTAATAAAGCTCAAGAAAAAGTAAAAAAGTAAAACATAAAAAAAAAAACTTTTTTAAAAAACACGCTTATAGCGCCATCTTGTGGTGAAATTTTAACTGATTCGACTATCAGTCGACTATAGGGAAAATCTTACGAATCAGATTCGACTATGATAATCCTTAGTTGAAGACACCCCTATAAATCAGTCACATGTCCAACTACACACCTGCAATAATACAGCAGGAGAGAGAGCAGGAGCAGCAGGATGACCGTCATACCTCCCAAAATGGCTAATAAGAACACAGTGTGGTACGTACTGATGTCTTTCGCCACAACTGGACCTAAAAAAATAAATAAAATAAAAATAGTAAACATTATGCAAAAAGGGTGGCACGGTGGATTAGTGGTTTAGCACGTTCTCCTCTCAGCACTAGGGATTCCCGGTTCGAATCCCCATCTGGGTGGAGTTTCCATGTTCTCCCCACGTCCGCGTGGGTTTCCTCCGGGTTCTCCGGTTTCCTCCCACATTCCAAAAACATGGATCAAGTTAATTGAGTTCGCCAAATTGCCCCATATAGAGTGTGTTTGAGTGAGTGAGTGTGTGCCCAGCGATGTATTGGCGCCCTGTCCTGGGTGTATCTGCCCAGCGCCCGAAACGTTCTCCCCTATATGGGCATGGGGAACCCCACCGCGACCCTAATAGAGGATAAAGCGGAAGATAATGAATGAATGAATTACGCAAAAAGTGAACATAATTCATTCATTCATTATCTTCCGCTTTATCCTCTATTAGGGTCGCGTGGGGGGTGGGGTTCCCCATGCCCAACCAGGGGAGAACGTCTCGGGCGCTGGGCAGATACACCCAGGACAGGACGCCAATCCATCGCTGGGCACACACTCACTCACACACACACACTCTATATGGGGCAATTTGGAGAACTCAATTGACTTGATCCATGTTTTTGGACCGTGGGAGGAAACCGGAGAACCCGGAGGAAACCCACGCGGACACGGGGAGAAGATGGAAACTCCACCCAGATGGGGATTCGAACCGGGAATCCCTAGCGCTGAGAGGCGGTGAACAAAATAACCCTTAAAAATCAAATAAATGTAAAACCTTTACATAAAACTATTAAGTATTAAATATTCAGTTTAAACAACTAAACAATTATGCTATTGTGAATAAATTAAGAGGTGTGATCAGGCCCGTTGTAAAGCCTTACACCGCTATCCGTTATTTACTCACAATAATACACACAGCCTTAAGTGCCGTTTTTTTTTTTTTCTTTTATAAAAACACGGCAAAATTATAAAAACAAGTTTTTATTCATAAATGTGTTTATTAATAACAAAATCGTTAGTAATCTGTCCTTCCGCGACGAAATCTAGTCCGTTTTTTTAAAAATGAACGCTGATGCGTAGTGAAAGGATTCAGATTTGTCTAGCGATTGAACACTGCCATCTAGTGGCCAAACTACAGAACACACTTTCTACAGAGTAAAAAAAAAAAAAATCTGTTGCATCAAAGACAAATGATGATTTATTACCTGTGTTTATAGGAGACATGGCTGCCACCCAATATCCCAACTGAGGAGCAAGATAACTGAGGATCAGCTCATCTCCTTCTTTCTGAACACATCCCAAACTGCTTTTTAACCAGGCGCCTGTACACACACACACACACACACACACACACACAACAGCTTTACAGACTTTCAGTATTTTAAACGTAAGAATTCTCTTCAATAATGTGTCATCAAATCCACTTAAAAAATATTCTTATTTTAAATCTGAAAAACAAATAAATTAAGAAATAATTACAATACTCAAAATAAACCACTAGATGGCGGTAAAAGCCTGTACCTACAGTATAATAAGACAAAAGGAGACATTTTAAATAGCTGTTTTAATGATAATGGAGCAAGGGAATAAAAAAATAAATAAAAAAGAGAAATAATATATTATTATTTATGTGTGTGTTTATTCCAACACGACTGCAAACAATCGCAAACATCCAAAAAGGCTTTCGTTATACTGAGGAGAAAGTAGAAAAATCCAGATAATTTAGTTCAAAGAAAAAAAAAAAGTATGTTTATTTTAATAAAATCAAGGGGACGAAGATAATTCATGAAATCATAAGAGACACGTCCTTTTTTTGGTAGACAGCTCGCTGTTCTCCACCCCAGCCGACACCTGAGATGAAGATCGATGATCCCTGAACCTGATTTTTTGCAACGATAGTAAAATAAGCTGCGTATATATTTAAGGTCATGCAGATCGACCCAGGGGAGGCTTCAGTGAGGCAGCACATTTTCAACGCGTTTCTGTCTCAGAGTTTCTATCGATTGTCACGCGATCCCGCCGTCCACTCAGCACAGTGACCACTGCTGCACGATACGCAAACGCTCCGCCGAGCAGGCATTCCCAACGTCACCACAGTCTGATGATTAAATTATAAATGATTAGCATGAATAATTCATGGAATATTATCATAATCATCATCATCAGTTTGGAACACAGAGGATTCATTCGAAAGTGTTAAGTGTTATTTACTAAATTAATAAATCAAAATAGAATTTATAAAAATTAAATGCAAAAAGGGGGGCGGCACGGTGGCTTAGTGGTTCAGCATGTTCTCCTCTCAGCTCTAGGGATTCCCGGTTCGAATCCCCATCTGGGTGGAGTTTCCATGTTCTCCCCGTGTCCGCGTGGGTTTCCTCCGGGTTCTCCGGTTTCCTCCCACGGTCCAAAAACATGGATCAAGTTAATTGAGTTCTCAAAATTGCCCCATATAGAGTGTGTCTGTGTGTTCCCAGAGTTGGATTGGCGCCCTGTCCTGGGTCTATCTGCCCAGCGCCCGAGACGGTCTCCCCAGGATGGGTATGGGGAACCCCCCCCCCCACGACCCTAATAGAGGATAAAGCGGGAGATAATGAATTAATGAATAAATGCAAAAAGAGGGTGGCACGGTGGCTTAGTGGTTTAGCATGTTCTCCTCTCAGCACTAGGGATTCCCGGTTCGAATCCCCATGTTCTCCCCGTGTCCGTGTGGGTTTCCTCCGGGTTCTCCGGTTTCCTCCCACAGTCCAAAAACATGGATCAAGTCAATTGAGTTCTCCAAATTGCCCCGTAAAGAGTGTGTGTATGTGTGTGAGTGAGTGTGTGCCCAGCGATAGATTGGCGCCCTGTCCTGGGTGTATCTGCCCAGCGCCCAAAACGTTCTCCCCTGGATGGGCATGGGGAACCCCACCGTGACCCTAATAGAGGATAAAGCGGAAGATAATGAATGAATGAATGAATAAATGCAAAAAGCCTCCTGTGAATTTCAGGACCGAATATCTCAGCGACTGAAGGCTATCATTTAACCTTGTTGTTATCATTCTCTGTGTGTGTGTGTGTGTGTGTGTGTGTGTGTGTGTGAGCACCTCTGCATTAGCCAGCTCACATTTTGGCTTAAAAACACATTCAGCTGATTTGCAGTTTCTTAACATTCTAAACTACAGCAGCGAATGACCGAATATATGAGGACACATCTTTCACCTTTAATTACTCCACCTTAAATCCCAAAGATGAACAGTGTGCGTCCTTACATCACGCATCCAAATGTTACATCCTCCAAAAAAAAAAAAAAAAAAAAAAAGTGTTGGGCTGCCAGTCTAAAGGCCGTGGACGCCATCCCATAGTTGAATAAGTTATTTAATAAGTCGTTAAGTGAAACCTTTGCTCAATGAGAATAAGAAATCAGCCTCAGGGTTTAAGGCAGACCGTAGTCACCCCGCCCGGCTGCACAAAAGGATGAAAGTCACGGGACTCGACACTGTGGTCGTCGGCGATTGTGTGACTTTGACATGCTGCCTTATCGTGAGCCGGGCCGTGTGTGTGTGTGTGTGTGTGTGTGTGTGTGTGTGCATCATCTGTACATGTTTGGATCTGATTCAAAGGGATGCAACTGAACTCCCGTGGTATTCGTTTCCCACGATATACCCAGGCACAAATCCAAAACCGAAACCCCCCTCAGAACGACAAACACGGAAACGGCGTCTGTTGACTCGTACCGCGTGCAGATAAAGAAATCGGACCGTACTGCACCTTCTGTTCATGAACCTGCATCTATTAAACCTCTGAGATTATAATCGGGACGCCTACTGATCACCACATCACATTTAACTGGATCCCTCGACTTCCACTCCTCTGCAAATTCCTTCTGCAAACTTACATCATAAGAGGGCCTTCCCCAAACTGTTCCCACCCAATTATGGGCATACAATTGTCCGAAACGCAAGACTAAGTGCTTGGTCTTGCACAGGTTTCTTTGCGAATACAGAGCCGGTAAGAGCCAGTCTATAGAGACACATCCTCCACCCACAAGTCCTGACCCATGTGTACTAATGCATGACTTTAGACTCATGGAAATGCGATGGTTCATCCGTTACACAAATGAAAATCACAACACGAACTCTGAGCTCCAAACTGTTCATTTGCATTCGAAACAAAGTCGCCTCCGGATTTCACCTGTTCTCCTTTAAACGTGGCTCCTGAGAGTCCTCGCTTTGTTTATGTAAAATGTGTGGCACAGAACAACATAAACACACACACACACACACACTTTTAACTAATTAATGGTCTATACAACCTCTATCAGGGCACCTGCTTTGATCGGGGTATTTATTTTCCTCGTTACATTTACATCACTGATCTGATCGAATCAAACGCCCTCGTGACTCGGATGTGATCAGGAACCGGGGAACCGACTGTTAGATCATAAAGCATTCATTCATTCATAATCTTCTGCTTTGTCCTCTATTAGGGTCGCTTAGGGGGGGTTCCCCATGCCCATCCAGGGGAGAACGTTTCGGGTGCTGGGCAGATACACCCAGCACAGGGCGCCAATCCATCGCTGGGCACACACTCACTCACACACACACACTCTATATGGGGCAATTTGGAGAACTCAATTGACTTTGATCCATGTTTTTGGACTGTGGGAGGAAACCGGAGAACCCGGAGGAAACCCACGCGGACACGGGGAGGACATGGAAACCCCACCCAGATGGGGATTCGAACCGGGAATCCCTAGCGCTGAGAGGAGAACATGCTAAACCACTAAGCCACCGTGCCGCCGTAGTAATTATACTATATTAATTAAATTGAAATAGGAAACTGGCGGTGTGAGTGAGTGTGCCCTGTGATAGATTGGCGCCCTGTCCTGGGTGTATCTGCCCAGTGCCCAAAACGTTCTCCCCTGGATGGCATGGGGAACCCCCCCGCGACCCTAATAGAGGATAAAGTGGAAGATAATACTTTTATATATAGTGTATATATTCTCAAATTTATTTTTATATACTGTATATACATATATTTATAGTTTGTTGCACGGTGGCTTAGTGGTTTAGCATGTTCTCCTCTCAGCTCAGGATTCCCGGTTCGAATCCCCATCTGGGTGGAGTTTCCATGTTCTCCCCGTGTCCGCGTGGGTTTCCTCCGGGTTCTCCGGTTTCCTCCCACAGTCCGAAATCATGGATCAAGTCAATTGAGTTCTCCAAATTGCCCCATATAGAGTGTGTGTATGTGTGCATGTTTGTGTGTGTGTACCCAGCGATAGATTGCCGCCCTGTCCTGGGTGTATCTGCCCAGCGCCCGAAACATTCTCCCCTGGATGGGCATGGGGAACCCCACCGTGACCCCAATAGAGGATAAAGCGGAAGATAATAAATGAATGAATAATTACTACACAGGAAACCTCGAGCCGTCTCTAATAAAGTGGCCGCTCACTGCATCGATGAGGAAACAGTAGTGCGGAGCACCATAAATCCATCCGACTCAACACTCCCTCGTGACCTGGCTGACCTCCAGGTTCCACATCCCAAACGCCGGCTCCACCTTTCATCCGCTTTGCACAAACATTTTTGACTCGGGTCCCAGATCTAAAGCCGCTGCACCACGTATCCCTCCGCCTGACCGCCCTTTAAAGGGACAGAGGCGTACGACCCCGCGGGGGTCCAGCAAGGTGTTCCACACTCACCGAGTTTGGGATCGAACCTCCACGCGGGGATGTGGTCATTCTCCTTCAGGCCGCCATCATCCGCGAGGGGAACGCTCACTGTGATTGGCTCGCTGACATGAAGCTCTGCCCCGTTGCTGTCCAGGAGATGAACGCTGATCCCGGCCACCGGAGTCAGCTCGAACCGGCGGTCGCTGCCTACCAGACACAGAGATTAGAGATTAGAGAGAGAGATCATGGGTTGAGGGGGCGGGGACGAAAGTAAAAGATTAATCAGAATCAGGAGACGGCTGGAGGATCGTTTGGGGGGGGGAAACAGCGCCGCCTACCTTGCGAAAGCGTAACTACAGCCGATGAGACGACGACTGCGCCTGATAAACAATGTATGACTTACCGTTACCCTTTATGACTCAAAACGTCTGCCCCAGACACGACGGAGCCGTCCTCCATCTTTGTTATTATGAGCGTTAAAAGCCGAGCCTCGTCGATGAGCATTGATCTGCTTAAGCAGAGCAGCCAAGGCCCTTTCAGATCCACTTTCTCGAGTTGGCATGTTCTCCCCATGTCGGGAGAGGTTTTATCTGGGAGCGCTGCGTTCCTCTCAGGATTTGGAAACATGCAGAATAGTAGGGGTGAGCTGCAACATTCGCTGATTCGACGATTCGATTCGGAGAACCGTAGTCGACTATGAACCTCATAGTCGAATGTACCATTTTGACCACATGGGGGCGCCCATGGCTGCTGCTAAGCATTAGTTTTTACATGAAATGTCTTTGTTTTCGTTTTATACATATATAGCCTTTTGTCAAATAAAATCATCCTAATTTTTAGGTTTTTAGGTTTTTTTTTTAGGGTTTTTCCTTTGAAGTGGAAAAAAGTCCAGAACGGGGATCCCATTTACGGGGCTCTAGAAAAACAAGTAAAATATAAAAAAAAAAAATCTTTTTTAAAAACCACGCCTATAGCGCCATCTTGTGGTGAAATTTTAACGGATTCGACTATCAGTCGACTGTAGGGAAAATCTGACGAATCAGATTCGACTATGAAAATTCTTTGTTGAATACAGCCCTACCGAATAGTTAAATTAAATTGTTCCGATCTGCCCCCTAGGTGTGAATGTGGGTATAATGGTGCACGATGGGCTGCAGTTACCTGTGGCGTTGGTTCCGAGGCCCTGCAGGTACGGCAGGCGCTGGGTGTCCGGGCCCGAGTGGGTCACGGTGAGGAAGGCGGTCAGATTGGTGTAGGTGGCGTTAGGAGGAAGACTCAGAGCTCGTCTCGGGAACTGGACCCACGGCTGGAGCGTTGACCCTGGAGACACACCACCACGCAGCAAAACATATATATATATATAGACCTTTATTTAACCAGGCAAATCATTAAGAACACATTCTTATTTACAATGACAGCCTGACGACAAAAAAAAAAAAAAAAAAAAAAAAAAAAAAAAAAAAAAACATACAGCACACAAACAACACTATAAGACAACAAAAACATTATAAAGTGTCTAAATCACTGCAGTTACAACATTCAGCTGGTTATCAAATAAAACGTTATAATAAATCAGAATATAAACGACAGATCCGACGCGACGCCTTCCCTTTTCTGTGTGATTTCTTTTTCTCAGCGCGTGGACGCAGCTTTGGTATAAATAATTCAATAAACACATCGACCAATCACACTGCACACAACATGCCTGGATCCCGCCCCCCTCACACCCCCTGCACTGTAGGATGCTACGTGGTTTATAAAATAGATCATTTATAAAATGGGACGTTCCGCTCTTTAAATCTGAGCCGTTTGTGACATTATTCACAATAATACACTCCTCTGAGCGCTTCACATTTGTATTAATGCCTGATCTACCACACATTATTTCCAGATGTTTTTTCTTGATAAGCTGCCTTCAAAAATTAGTCTGAAGAAAAAAACTTGAATCCTGTTACTCAGCGATCAGCGAAATAGATTACGTTGCGGAAGACCAGATTATTAACGGTTTTGCTTCCAATAAACGAATTTATGAATCAAACATTGTTTTCCTATTACAGTGTGTTTGTAAGTGTTTTATTAAAGCAATAGGACACTCGAGGTTGTGTATTATTCTGAATAAATCACGTAAAGAATTGTAACTGTACATAATGCCACGCCTTCTCGTACCATATTCATTCATTCATTCATTCGTTATCTTCCGCTTTATCCTATATTAGGGTCGCGGTGGGGTTCCCCATGCCCATCCAGGGGAGAACGTCTCGGGCGCTGGGTAGATAGACCCAGGACAGGGCGCCAATCCATCGCTGGGCACACACTCACTCACACATACACACTCTATATGGGGCAATTTGGAGAACTCAATTGACTTGATCCATGTTTTTGGACTGTGGGAGGAAACCGGAGAACCCGGAGGAAACCCACGCGGACACGGGGAGAACATGGAAACTCCACCCAGATGGGGATTCGAACCGGGAATCCCTAGTGCTGAGAGGAGAACGTGCTAACCACCACATATTGCTTTCATAATAATCAGCGGATGATGCAGAGTTTATTAAACGTACAGCAGACAGCTGTTTTAATGATGTGCAGGTCTGTTCCTGTAAAGGTTCTACCTTCGGTGGTAGAACCAGCGATGCACTTCATCATGGCCGATGTTCCTGAAACGGTTTCGCCACTTCTGATTGGTCACTAGTACAAACCTGGGCACATTAAGTGGTTCAATGGATCCAGGTTCCATTCCCGGTCCCACCAAGTACTACGGCTGAAGTGCCCTTGAGCAAGACACCTAACCCCCGCCAATTTCTCCCAGGGGGCGCCATACTGGGCACACGTTCTCACCTCACTCAGTGTGTGTATCTGTGTTTCTGCACAGATGGGGTACATGCGGAGGACAGATTCCTCCGTGTGTAAGTACAGTAGGCGAAACATTTCGCTGAACGCTTAAAGAAAGGGTCCAGGTTGTAAAAAAAAAAAAAACCCCGGCCTTCTCCTTTAATCGCGCAGCTCCGAGCGTTGGAGAAGGGGTCCTCCACATCTGGAGCGATGATGTCATCCAGTTTCCATAGCAGGGAGTCTGCATTCCTCAGGCATGACCGCTCTCTTCGGTTTCTGACCTCCTGCATCTGGTCTACCTTAAACCACTTATCAGCCCCCGAGAACAAGACTGCGCGCTCACACGAAACGGACGGCGCGGAACCCGGGCGAACTCGGGCATCGCGAGGAGGGCCCCCGACAGGCTGCTTTCCACGGTCGCGCACTCACGCCGTATAATGCCATCTGCCGTCGTGCCGTATTTAACTCGTGTCTGTCAAAGCAATCCCCGGGGTGTACTTCCTTCTCTTCACCCCCCCCCCCCCGCTCCCTTTTGTGTTTATTTCCCCTCCTCCATTCTCCTCCCAACAATTCCCCGAGCATTTCTATAGTACATACACACACACACACACACACACACACACACACACACTAACAAGATATAAAAACCCCCTGCTGGCAGGCAGGTGTGTAAATATAAGTGTGTCGCTGGGGTGGGTGTGGACACGAGTGTGTAAAGAGGGAGGGGTCTCTTCACCCATTTCCAAAACACTGCAGCAGATGGACAGGGTCCCTCTCCACTGTGTGTTTATGTGCGTGTTTATGTGTGTGTGTGTAATTTGTAAGCGCATTGTTCTCCTGTGGAAAGTAATAGCTGTGAAGATAGAAAGTTCCACCCTGTAGATAAACGTGCGTGTGTGTGTGTGTGTGTTTATACCAAAGCCTGTGTTGGGCTCTTTAAACATACTGTCACTGTCCAATAAAAACAGCCCATCCACTTAATTCTGGAGCCTTTCCATCATCCGTCAGTCCCTCCTCCTACAATGTAAAGGTCACCCGCCGCCTTTATTGTTAAAAATAAAAACACCTAAACGAACCTAACGTGCTTTTTTTTCGGACAGAAGTGAAGTTTAAATCATGGCTACGGTTGAACTATTAGGTTCTTTATTGCAGAATCACGTCACACATACGTGTACAGTGTCCTCTCATCTCTATTTATTTAAAAATTCATTAAATTAAATGGGGTAATAATGATGTTCATACCTCTGTATCCAGAGACGATCTGAACCACGTCATCGTACACCATTAACGTGGCAGCTCGTTCAGGAAGCAGATCCAGGCTCAGAGATGAGAAGACTGAATTGTTTACACACACACACACACACACACACACACACACACACACACACACACACGGAAGAATAGTTAGTTTTTTTTTTTTTTAGTTTTTTTTTTTTTTTTTTTTTAATACAAACACAAAGTCAGCTGCAAATTCTGGACCATAATATCAGGCCGTATTGGATTTCGGTGTTTAGTTCCATCCCATTAACAGCAGTATCAGAAGTGAAACTGAAAACAGTTTGGGGAAGGCCACTGTACAGAACGAGGACCACAAAAATTAGTTTGGTGTGTGGCCCTTGACCCAACTGAACACCTTTGAGATGAACAAGAATTAAGATTGTGAGCCAAGTGCCGTAGTCCAACATCGGTGTCTGACCGCGCAGACGCTCGTCTAACTGAATGGGCCCCTTCCACAGGGGGACCAACTGAGAATAAAATATCATAAAGCGCCTAATAAATAAATGTAGATAAAATTATGTATCAATTTATGTACAAACCCAAATAGATAATAATTAACTTTCGCACAGACCACGATCTTTTTTTTTTTTTTTTTTTTTTTGTATGAAAATTTTTTGTTTTAAACAAACAGCAATAAAATATGGAATTTGACCTTGAAGTGTGTAAACTTTTGCATGAGGCTTATAAAGCACACATCATCCTCACCCCCCCCCCCACACACACACTCCCATATGTCATACACACCCACTTTAATCAGCATGAAGTTCAGAACCTCACTCTTTCTAACTGACAATGAAACACACGCGAATAAAACCTCTCTGTCTGTGCAACCATGATTTACACTAACATCTCTCCACCTCCCCCACCCCCCAATCTCACCCTTAAAGAACCCAGTTCCACACAGGAACATCTTCAGTTCTTAATCCTCTCATTTTCCACGTTGTAATGTTTACATTCGAGGAGATTCGAGCGTAATCTGGCAACATGTTATTTTTATTAAGCGGCGTTTTCACTAATCTGGTACCTAAAAGCTCGGGATGTGCAGAGGAAGCAGCCCCGCCCCGAAATCTGAGCCCAAATCACACTAAACAAACCCTCTGCTCCTGCCATATCGTTTTCCAAATCTAGGGGTTGGACGGAAAACGTTCTGCTGGAGCTTCCACTCCTTTCCTTTCATTCTGAAGAACATTTGTGAGGTCGGGCACTGATGACGGACGAGCGGCACCCGGCACACGTTCTGTTCCATTCCATCCAACGGGTGTCGGACGGGGTGGAGGTCAGGGCTCTGTGAAGTTCTTTCACACCGATATCCAATATCTAGCAAAAAGACGAGAAGGGCCTTCCCCAAACTGTTCACGCAAAGCGGGAAGCTTACATTTCGCTGAGAACGCACGGCGGGGTTTTAAAGATCCCCCACGCCGCAGAGCACAGACGTACCGGGCAGTCTGGACGGCTTCCAGGGGGCGGAGTTAGGCACGTAGCCCCGTCGGGTCGCCGTGACGATGAGCAGGTTGCCCAGGCGATAGGGGAACCTGATGAAGACGTTGCCGTCGGCGCCGGAGGTCTCCCTGACGACGGACGTGTGATTGATGAAGAGCTCCACGGCGGCGTCGGAGAGCGGCTGCTGAGTGCTGCCGTCGCTCAGGTGAACCTTCAACGCCACTTCTGCGCAAGAACATGAAATTAACAGAATTAATTAAGATCAGCTACAGATCCCTACCTCATCATCAGAACCAAGACAAAAGTTAAACACCAGCATGTCCCCATGGTCCCTCCAGCTTTGTTCTCCTCCACACTTTGTCCGTAAATGCGAGAGAACCACGGATACCGGTCAACCCCGTCAACCCCGTCCAGCTCCGGTGCATCAGCCAGCGGCGACGGGCCGCAGAACAATAAGCCGCCTTTCCTTCCTCGAGGAAATTGTAGGTTTGTTTTGGAAGCAAAAGGCACGCTTCCTGTGGAAAAACGTCTCGCGTAGCTACAGAACATTCCTCGCGATAGACGAACGGCGACGCTGACGGAGGAAATACAGCGCCATCATACAGAATCAGACCGGAATTACACTTTATTAAATTAAATCTCTCATCCTATCTCGTCGGCGGCACGGTGGCTTAGCACGTTCTCCTCTCAGCGCTAGGGATTCCCGGTTCGAATCCCCATCTGGGTGGAGTTTCCATGTCCTCCCCGTGTCCGCGTGGGTTTCCTCCGGGTTCTGCGCTTTCCTCCCACAGTCCAAAAACATGGATCAAGTCAATTGAGTTCTCCAAATTGCCCCATGTACTGTAGAGTGTGTCTGTGTGACTGAGTGTGTGCCCAGCGATAGATGGGCGCCCTGTCCTGGGTGTATCTGCCCCCCCCCGCGACCCTAATATAGGATAAAGCGGAAGATAATGAATCCTATCTCGTTATCTTCCACCTAATCCAATACTAGGGACGAGGACAGAGTGCCAATCCATCACTGAACACACACTCACTCACACAGACATACATATACTTCTTAGGGGCAATTTAGTGCAGCCAATTGACCTTAAATCCATGTTTTTTAGACAGTGGGAGGAAATCAGAGAACCCCAAGGAAACCCATGTGGACATAGGGAGAAGATGTAAACTCCACCCGAATCGGACGCAGGAACAGTTACGAGGCTGTGAGTGACACCATCATTGGTTTATATATATATAATAATATATATGTTATTATATGGTATAATATATATATATATATAATAAATAAATAAATACTTGAACAAATAAAATACTTGAATATATAAACAGATCACCTGGGTAACATACAGCGCGTGCTGCGGAACAGCGGTCATGTTGTGCGATTGGAGGTCCAGTTCAGGTGAATCATTGTTAGAGCCGTTTACTTTACATCGGCCTTTTAAACGCCGTCGGTCCCTTCAGTAGAAACAGCCTCATACTGCGGACGCGCCGTACGTTTCTATATTTGGTTACGGGGCAGAGCCGAACCGCAAAAACACACATTAAAAAAAAAAAAAACCCAAACCAAAGATCATCCCTTTTTTTATTTACCCTTAATCCTCACAGTACCAACAGACTTTTCACTACATGGACAAAAGGCTTTCCTTATATTTTTTAAAATAAACTTTAAATAATAAGTCAGTAAATATAACGATGTCAGAAATGGCCTACCGGATAGGTACATAGGGTTCTAGAGCGGATTCAGTAAGCGCTGCATGTAGAAGCCACCCAACCTCAGACGCACCACATCCTCCATCATACCGACGCGCTTTGATCCGATTTGGTGGTTTGGCAAAGAAATATTCAGCTGAACACGGTCAGGTCGTGACGGAGAAAATAGCCCGTCGGCAGATTTTGCTGCAGCGGGACGGGAGTTACGACGAGATGCCAAAAAAAAAAGGAAAAAAAAAAAAAAAGACAAAGAAAAAAAAAAAAAAAAAAAAAAACCTAAACTCAGCAAAAGTCATACAAGTTCAGATCTGAGCATCTTATTCAGGCATCAAGTCCGATACATGTTCCATTTAGGACTTTGTGATTAGGAAGGTGTGATTTGGCATCTTCGCCCAGCTTTTAGAACATCTGAGTCCCTTTAGCATGATGGTAACCTTTGTGTCTTAGTGCAGGAACCTGCACGGTTCTCAAAGACGGCAGGATGAGCTCTGAATCGACACCAGGGACGAGACGATTCATCGTTTTTTGCAATTAATCATGATTTATAAACTTACAATGAATTTATTGCAAGAGTGACTCCACATCGTCATGACGACGTTCATAAAAAAGAATAAATATGTGTTGCAAGAACTCGCTTAGTCCGTATATCATTACACCTCGTTTCCTTTTAAATGGATATGAACATGTACCTCAACAACACAGTGTTTATTTAAAACATAACTTAATTAATAAAAAAAAATTAAATAATATAAAACTTTTCACAACCTAACTATTATTATTATTACTATTATTAAAACTATTACTATTATCATTATCTCCCGCTTTATCCTCTATTAGGGTCGCGGGGGGGTTCCCCATGCCCATCCAGGGGAGAACGT
Organism: Corydoras sp. C115; assembly: GCA_019802505.1. Taxonomy (NCBI): domain Eukaryota; kingdom Metazoa; phylum Chordata; class Actinopteri; order Siluriformes; family Callichthyidae; genus Corydoras; species Corydoras sp. C115. The sequence continues at coordinate 688,450 of JAFMOC010000196.1, read as the reverse complement.
CTCGGGCGCTGGGCAGATACACCCAGGACAGGGGGGGCAATCCATCGCTGGGCACACATTCACTCACACAGACACAATCTATATGGGGCAATTTGGAGAATTCAATTGACTTGATCCATGTTTTTGGACTGTGGGAGGAAACCGGAGAACCCGGAGGAAACCCACGCGGACACGGGGAGAACATGGAAACTCCACCCAGATGGGGATTTGAACCGGGAAGCCCTAGCGCTGAGAGGCGAATGTGCCAACCACTAAGCCACTGTGTTCTCCCCGTGTCTGCGTGGGTTTCCTCCGGGTTCTCCGGTTTCCTCCTACAGTCCAAAAACATGCATCAAGTCAACTGAATTCTCAAAATTGCCCCATATAGAGTGTGTGTGCAAGTGAGTGTGTGTCCAGCGATGGATTGGTGCCCTGTCCTGGGTGTATCTGCCCAGCGCCCGAGACGTTCTCCCCTGGATGAGCATGGGGAACACCCCCCCCCCGCGACCCTAATGGAGGATAAAGCGGGAGATAATGAATGAATGAATAATAATGATGGTAATAATGATTTTCGACAGTAATCGTACCATTAAAACACTCTGATCTCTAATCGACACTCCGACGCTGAGCTCACTTTTTACTCGAACCCGGTCTGAAGCGCCGTGTGAAACATGAGGCTGCAGGTGGAAAAGTTCAGCAGAAACGTTTCTGATGGAAACGACGACGGGCTCATTTCTGCTGACCGGTGTTTACACCGTTCGTCACGTTGCTATGAAACCGAGTTCCTGTCTGTTCTGTTATTCTATTATTTAAATCCATCCTGCAGCCGTCAGACCGACGGACGAGTTCCGCGTTCTCTTCGTTCAACTCAACATGGAACAACAGGGACGTTCGTATCAGCTCCAACCTGCAAGTGATGGAGGTCCAAGCGTCCGGCTCATCCATCTGAAAGGTGTTGGATAGAACTGAAGACTGTATGTGAACGTAGCGGGGACGCAGGACCTCACGGGGAACGGGTCAGCAGATCTCAAAACTATAAACGCCGTCCTCCGCATTCCAGAATGGACGGCTTCCTCTCGTAATCCGATTCGTCACAATAACTCACCGACTCCATCACAACTAATGACTGCTGCTACCTCGTCCACTTAACCCCGCGGTGCTCCAGAGGGACCACCATCACCCTCTCTCACCCCCCCCCCCCCCCCATGGATGACTTCAGTCTGAACACTCAGCCAAATGAGCTGCCATCAAATTATCATCTGAAGACCTGAGAACAAAGAAGGGTTCTGTGGAGCCACCATGACAATGTGAGTCCACAGACAATCCCGTCTGTTCAGTCCACACCGCGAACACTGAGGTCTTATCTCACCGACAGTTGAGTCCATCACATGTGGAACAAAAGAGCTTTGAGAACACCGGCAGAACATTCGACTCACTCAACACCAAGATAATATTAATCATTTAGGACGAGATACGATTTAAAGATCATACAGCGCAGCGGTAACGTTGGTCATCGCGGCTCCTGGACAGAACAAGTGCCTCGTATTTTAAATTAAATCCATTTCGGAGGCTGACTGACCTCTGAATTATTCATTATTAATATTCATTATAAGGGCGGCACGGTGGCTTAGTGGTTGGCATGTTCTCCTCTCAGCGCTGGGGATTCCCGGTTCGAATCCCAATCTGGGTGGAGTATCCATGTCCTCCCCGTGTCCGCGTGGGTTTCCTCCGGGTTCTCCGCTTTCCTCCCACAGTCCAAAAACATGGATCAGGTCAATTGAGTTCTCCAAAAATTGCCCCATATAGAGTGTGTCTGTGTGAGTGAAGGTGTGTGCCCAGCGATGGATTGACGCCCTGTCCTGGGTCTGTCTGCCCAGCGCCCGAAACGTTCTCCCCTGGATAGGCATGGGGAACCCCCTCCGCGACCCTAATACAGGATAAAGCGGAAGATAATGAATGAATGAATATTAATTATAAGGGCGGCACGGTGGCTTAGTGGTTGGCATGTTCTCCTCTCAGCACTTGGGATTCCCGGTTCGAATCCCAATCTGGGTGGAGTTTCCACGTCCTCCCCGTGTCCGCGTGGGTTTCCTCCGGGTTCTCCGCTTTCCTCCCACAGTCCAAATACATGGATCAAGTCAATTGAGTTCTCCAAAAATCGCCCCACATAGAGTGTGTCTATGTGAGTGAGTGTGTGCCCAGCGATGGATTGGCGCCCTGTCCTGGGTCTATCTGCCCAGCGCCCGAAACGTTCTCCCCTGGATGGGCATGGGGAACCCCACCGCGACCCTAATAGAGGATAAAGTGGAAGATAATGGATATTAATTATAACTCCAGATGCTAAACTCTCTCTTTATGCGAAAACAACAGAATTTATGTGTAAAAAATTCTATAAAACGCCTTAAATTGTACTGTGAGCATAAAATATAAATACTGTAGAAAAATATGAAATAATGTTTGTACATTGTGGTGGATGAGGGCGGCATGGTGACGCAGCGGTTAGTGGTTTGCATGCCCTCTCTGTGGCTGAATGGGGTTTTTCCCAGGGTTCCGTGTTCCTCCCCCACATCTTAGAACATTCTGATGGTAAATAAAAGATGCCAAATTGTTCCATTTGGTGTGAACAATTCAGAGGACTTATAATGCCACTTCCAAGTCTGCATGAGTAAGAGGTTGTGCTTTCAGTATGAATAACTGCAGGTTATTATGCCGACAATACCCCCCATGCTCTTCAATACCCCCCATGCTCTTCAATACCCCCCCCATGCTCTTCAATACCCCCCCATGCTCTTCAATAACCCCGGAAGACACACCTGACACCAATCAAAAAGAGGATCCAGGGCTTAATTTAGGACTGAATGCATTTATGTGTTTGACGGACAGACGACCTGTCTCTTACGGTCACTCTATAAGTGTTGGGATAGGCCCCAGTAATACCCCTCCAGCCCCCAGACATATGATGTAAAAAAGCTTTTGATTGATTTACTATGCATGGCTTTCCATCCATCCATTATCGCCCGCTTTATCCTCTATTAGGGTCGCGGGGGGGGGGTTCCCCATGCCCATCCAGGGGAGAACGTCTCGGGCGCTGGGCTGATACACCCAGGACAGGGCGCCAATCCATCGCCGGGCACACACTCACTCACACAGACAGACTCTATAAGGGGCAATTTGGAGAATACAATTGAGCTTGAGCCATGTTTTTGGACTGTGGGAGAAAACGAGAGAACCCGGAGGAAACCCATGTGGATACGAGGAGAACATGGAGAACATGCTAAACCACTAAGCCCGCATTTGGCTTTATTTTCTTAATCTCGTTCTGAATGTTGGCTCGATGATGGAGCTCTGAGGTTTTCCATCAGTGCAGAGTGTAAACCTGCAGAGTGCTGCATTGCAGTGAACAGAGCTGAAGTGAGGCGCAGCACGAGCGTGGAACGTGGAAACGTACGGCGGCTCGGAACCCTCATGCTTCCTAAACTGGAAAGTATTCTGAGAAAGGAAGGGGAGAACATGTCCTTAGTTACGTTTTATCCCCCCGAGATATTTCTAGGTGGCTTAGTGGTTTAGCACGTTCTCTCAGCGCTGGATTCCCGGTTCGAATCACCATCTGGGTGGAGTTTCCATGTTCTCCCCGTGTCCGCGTGGGTTTCCTCCGGGTTCTCCGGTTTCCTCCCACAGTCCAAAAAACATGACAATTGAGTTCTCCAAATTGCCCCATATAGAGTGTGTCTGTGTGTGTGAGTGTGTGTGTGCCCTGCGATAGATTGGCGCCCTGTCCTGGGTCTATCTGCCCAGCGCCCGAGATGTTCTCCCCTGGATGGGCATGGGGAACCCCCCCCCCCCGCAACCCTAATAGAGGATAAAGCGGAAGATAATACTTTTATATATAGTGTATATATATATATATTCTCAAAATTTATTTTTATATACATATATTTATATATTATATTTACAGTTGGCGGCACGGTGGCTTAGTGGTTTAGCATGTTCTCCTCTCAGCGCTACGGATTCCCAGTTTGAATCCCCATCTGGGTGAAGTTTCCATGCTCTCCCCGTGTCCGCGTGGGTTTCCTCCGGGTTCTCCGGTTTCCTCCCACAGTCCAAAAACATGGATCAAGTCAATTGAGTTCTCCAAATTGCCCCATATAGAGTGTGTCTGTGTGAGTGTGTGCCCTGCGATAGATTGGCGCCCTGTCCTGGGTGTATCTGCCCAGCGCCCGAAACGTTCTCCCCTGAATGGGCATGGGCATCCCCCCCCCCACGACCCTAATAGAGGATAAAGCAGAAGATAATGAATGAATGAATATTTCTAGGCTCCAAGTTTAAGATAATCCCCAAGACCTGGCTTAAATAAACCCACAGAGGGGCTCAGAGGGGCAAATGTTTATTTTGACATCTCACGTGTGTTATTGAGATGCACAGAGTGGGGACGGGGTGGTGAGCATTATGAGGGTGGTGGATTATTCTGAGCACTGCAGTAGCACTGATGGGGTGGTGGTGGTGTTTATAGGAAACTCCGTGCTGGCACCTCTGTATCACATACAGCAGTGCTGCTTGGGCTTGGGGGCAGAAGTATTTGGACGTTTTACTCCAATCACTATGTGCATATAAATAAACATTCTGGACAACTGTATGCGTCCAGCATCGCGTGAAGACAGATTAGGAAAGTCCCTTTATGTTCCTGAGCCCCGGGTGGACGATGCCATTAATAGATCCATTAAGATCCAGTTGGCTGAGGTTTGTGTGGGAAAAACTCGAGTCTATCCAGAACTCTGATCTCCACTGGGATGAATTAGAATGGCGATTGTGTGTTAGGTTCTCTTGAGAGAAAAAAATAAAAATACAATCCATCCATCCTTCCATCCATCATTCATCTTCCGCTTGTCCGGGGTTCGGGTCGCGGGGGCAGCAACCGAAGTAGGGAGACCCAGACCTCCCTCGCCCCAGCCACCTCCACCAGCTCGACTGGGGGAACCCCGAGGCGTTCCCAGACCAGCTGAGAGATATAACACCTCCAGCGTGTCCTGGGTCTTCCCCGGGGTCTCCTTCCAGCTGGACTTGCCTGGAACACCTCCCTAGAAAGGCGCCCAGGAGGCGGAGGAGTAGCGGCTCCACTCCGAGTCTCTCCCGGATGACCGAGCGTCTCACCCCGTCTCTAAGGGAGACCCTGGACACCCTGCGGAGAAAACCCATTTCGGCCGCTCGTATTCGCGATCTTGCTCTTTCGGTCATTACCCAAAGCTCATGACCATAGGTGAGGGTCGGAACGTAGATCGACTGGTAAATCGAGAGCCTTGCCTTGTGGCTCAGCTCCTTCTTCACCACAACAGACCAGTATAGGGTCCCCGCGCTGACCCCACGCCCATCCGTCTGTCAATCTCACGCTCCATCTTACCATCACTCGTGAACAAGACCCCGAGATACTTAACCTCCTCCACTTGAGGCAAGATCTGATCCCTGACCCAGAGAGGACTCTCTACCCTTTTCTGACTGAGAACCTATTTAAAAATAAAAATAAATATAATAATAATAATAATAATAATAATAATAAAAAATAATAAAAAACGGAAAGCCTAAAAGTGGGTGCGGTTACAGCATGTTATAAAATGATAAAAAAGTGGGCGGGATGTTTTATCTAATGTAACATGTTTGTATTTTGGCTGATATTAGAAGAAAAACAAACCCAGGAGAGCCCCGCTGACGGATCTGCACATGTTGCATGACGGTGTGAAACACGCATGCAAATCACAGTCGCTTTTAATTAAACGAAAAAGCTGGAGCACTAACGAGGAGTGCCTGCGAGCTGACAAATCTCCCTGGGGGTAATAAAAATTTAGGGCTTTTTCAGTCTCGCTCGCCTGTTGTTGTGAGCAGAGCAATAGAACCTTATTAACGTCAGGGGCGAGCACTGTCGGGGGGGGGGGGGGGTTGATGGGTCTCGTTGCTGTCAGGGGACAGGGCACGGGGCGTTAAGCATTCGGAGGCGGGACAATGGGCCTTGTTGTTAAAAGCAGGACATTAGACATGGGTGTCAGGGAGGGGGGGCGGGTCTGAAGCCCCTCATGGACCAGACTGCAGGTTTGTAATTATTATTTACTAATGAATAATCTCCTAATCATCATTATTGAGAATTGATCGGTAGTATTTTGTCTGATTAGTGATCAGTTTGGGAAAGGGGGGGGGGGGGGGGGGGGGGGGGGTCACTCAGGGCCTTCTCGCCCCGACCCAAAAGTGTGGCCCCTCTGTTTTAATTACTTACATGCAAGACGTTTTTTTTGTCAAATTAAATGTCAATATTATTTACATATTGATAATATAATTACATATTATAAAACGTAAGTAAATAAGATTTTTAAAAAATATATTCATTTTGATACAAGTAAGAAAAACACAGTGGTTTGGCATGTTCTCCTCTCAGCGCTGGGGATTCCCGGTTCGACTCCAAATCTGGCGGGAGTCTCCATGTTCTCCCCGTGTCCGCGTGGGTCTCCTCTGGGTTCTCCGGTTCCCTCCCACAGTCCAGAAAACATGGCTCAAGGTCAAATGAATTCTCCAAATTGCCCCATATAGAGTGTGTCTGTGAGTGTGTGCCCAGCGATGGATTGCCCCGCTGTCCTGGGTCTATCTGCCCAGCGCCCGAGACGTTCTCCCCTGGATGGGCACCCTCCCCCCGTGATCCGGGTTCTCCCACAGTCCAGAAAACATGGCTCAAGGTCAAATGAATTCTCCAAATTGCCCCATATAGAGTGTGTGTGTGAGTGTGTGCTCAACGATGGATTGGCGCCCTGTCCTGGGTGTAACTGCCCAGCACCCGAAACGTTGTCCCCAGCATGGGCATGGGCATGGGCATGCCCCCCTCCCCCCCCTCCAATGGGGGATAAAGTGGAAGATGATGGATGGATAAAAAAAACTGTCTTGGGAGTCAACTCAAGCTCCGATACCAGCAAAATCGACTCTTGGGATCGACTCCCAGTCCAGGGACAAGTAGTTCATACGGGACAACACACTTCAAGAGTCTAATTTACAGCCATGCAAAAAAAAAACAAACAAAAAAAAACGAGATAACCAGATAAACTCGATCCAACTTAATAAATGAGTTAATTACTAAAGCGCTCGGTTTAAAAGCAGGAGGCAGCGGGCACGCTAACCGCGCTTAGCTTCGTGGCGGAGCGCGGTGGAGGTCCGGACCCATGCCCTCCATCCCTGCGCTCATGCCCAGGTCTCCTGCGTTCAACCGGCGTTTAATCGACGGAAACGCCGCGGCTCTGCGGCCCGGGACTGACCTTTGGTGTCGCCGTCTTCCCTCAGAGCCGCGGTTCGTGTTTTCCAGACGCCCAGCAGACAGAGCACAATCACGGCGGAGCCGCGGAGCTCCGAGCCGCGCAGCATGGCACCGGAGAGAGAGAGAGAGAAGAACCCAGCGCCCTGCCAAAGACCACGGCTCCTACTGCACTGCCCGCCTCTCAGACATGATATCCGGCGCTTTTTCCCCCTCTGGAAGCCTCAGCGCTCGCCGCCCGAAACCCGCGGCGACATCCTCCGCGCCGCAGCCCCTGATCTCCGGCAGGGGATTCAACTCGAGCTGGGAATCGACTCCTGGAAAAGAAGAAAAAAAAAAAGAGTCGGATCCCAGCTTTTACAGTCCATGACATGAGTCGACTCCTCGGCGTCCAAACCTAAAAACATTAAAACATGAAATTGCTCATAATGTCGTACAAACTCTCCATCCATCCATTATCTTCTGCTTTATCCTCTATTAGGGTCGCGGGGGGGGGGGCGTTTCGGGCACCCAGGACAGGGGGGCAATCTATCGCTGGATATACACTCACTCACACACACACACTCTCTATGGGGCAATTTTGGAGAACTCAATTGACCATCCATCCATTATCTTCCGCTTTATCCTCCAGTAGGTTGGGGGGGGGGGGGGGTTCCCCATGCCCATCCAGGGGGAGCGTTTCGGGCGCTGGGCAGATACACCCAGGACAGGGGGGCAATCTATCGCTGGACACACACTCACTCACACACACAGACACACTCTATATGGGACAATTTTGGAGAACTCAATTGACCATCCATCTATTATCTTCCACTTTATCCTCTACTAGGGTCATGGGGGGGGGGGGTTCCCCATGCCCATCCAGGGGAGAACGTTTCGGGCGCTGGGCAGATACACCCAGGACAGGACGCCAATCTATCGCTGGACACACACTCACTCACTCACACACACTCTATATGGGGCAATTTGGAGAACTCAATTGACCTTGATCCATGTTTTTGGACTGTGGGAGGAAACCGGAGAACCCGGAGGAAACCCACGCGGACACGGGGAGGACATGGAAACTCCACCCAGATGGGGATTCGAACCGGGAATCCCTAGCGCTAAGAGGAGAACATGCTAAACCACTAATCCACCGTGCCGCCCCAGAATTAATCAATAAAATCTATTAAATTAATTCAATAAAAAACAGTTCATGGAATCAATTCTCCAGCGCCACCAGGTTTAACCCTTTACCTCCATCATACAACCAAACACATAACCGCCCCCCCCCCACTGAAACTGCTGAAATATAATGAATCAATTCCATTTAATAAATATATATATACATTCATTATGTTCCGCTTTATCCTCTATTAGGGTCGCGGTGGGGGGGTTCCCCATGCCCATCCAGGGGAGAACGTCTCGGGCGCTGGGCAGATAGACCCAGGACAGGGCACCAATCAATCGCTGGGCACACACTCACTCACACAGACACACTCTATATGGGGCAATTTGGAGAATTTAATTGACTTGATCAGAATCAGAATCAGAATCAGAATCAGAATATCTTTATTGTCATTATACCAGGTATAACGAAATTAAGGTGCCATACTTTTCGGTGTCACATACATAAATTTAAACAGATAAAGATTTAAAAGAGAACACTATAATTTACAATTTACAAAAAAAAAAAATGTATCCATGGTTTTGGACTGTGGGAGGAAAGCGGAGAACCCGGAGGAAACCCACAGGGACACGGGGAGAACATGGAAACTCCACCCAGATGGGGATTCGAACCGGGAATCCCTAGTGCTGAGAGGAGAACGTGCTAAACCACTAAGCCACCATGCTGCCTATATTACTATATCACTATATATATATATATATATATATATATATATATATATATATATATATATATATATATATATATATATATATATATATATATATATATATATATATATATATATATATATATATATATATATATATATATATTACCTTTTCTGTGATGGTCCTGACCAATAGAGAACAGGGGACTAACAAAAAGGAGGTGTGTCCAAACTTTTGACCAAGAAAAAAAAAAAGCTCACACCTCAGAAATCACACCGTATCAATAAAACATATAATCTTGGACATTATGTTTAGTTTAAAGAATTGTGAAGGTCGGGGGTTCGAAGCCTCTTACCCCTCATTGCTCCAGTGTGATGGATTGTAAAAGCAGAAGGCCATAGGGACACCCCCCCCCCCCCCAAACACACACACACACACACACACACACACACACACACACACCTCAAACTACTCATGAACAAAAGGCACAGGCCTGTGGAGTGAAAATGCAAAATATATGTAAAACAACAGCAGCTTTAGTTTGTTTGTTGTTGTTGTCAGAACCTACAGTAACTTAAACCTTTGTTACAATTATTCATTCATTCATTATCTCCCGCTTTATCCTCTATTAGGGTCGCGGTGGGGTTCCCCATGCCCATCCAGGGGAGAACGTTTTGGGCGCTGGGCAGATACACCCAGGACAGGGCGCCAATCCATCGCTGGACACACACTCACTCACACAGACACACTCTATATGGGGCAATTTGGAGAACTCAATTGACTTGATCCATGTTTTTGGACTGTGGGAGGAAACCGGAGAACCCGGAGGAAACCCACACGGACACGGGGAGAAACATGGAAACTCCACCCAGATGGGGATTCGAACCGGGAATCCCTAGCGCTGAGAGGAGAACGTGCTAAACCACTAAGCCACCATGCCACCTTGTTACAATTAATGTTAGAATAATAACAACAGGATTATTAATCGCTATAACAGAGATCAGACAGTGATGTTTTGGACGAATCAGAAGTCCAAACTGTTGGAATTACACACTTGTCCTAAATGTATGGCTTTGTGTTTAAATTCACAAACATGCAGAAATTAGACTGAATTAAAACAGCTGACTTTAATGATTAAGACATTATTTGGTTTATTTATTGAAATCAAGAAAATATATGTGGATATATATATATATATATATATATAATGGCGGCACGGTGGCTTAGTGGTTTAGCACGTTCTCCTCTCAGTGCTAGGGATTCCCGGTTCAAATCCCCATCTGGGTGGAGCTTCCATGTTCTCCCCGTGTCCGCGTGGGTTTCCTCCGGGTTTTCCGGTTTCCTTCCACAGTCCAAAAACATGGATCAAGTTAATTGAATTCTCAAAATTGCCCCATATAGAGTGTGTCTGTGTGAGTGAGTGTGTGCCCAGCGATGGATTGGCGTCCTGTCCTGGGTGTATCTGCCCAGCGCCCGAGACGTTCTTCCCTGGATGGGCATGGGGAACCCCACCGCGACCCTACTAGAGGATAAAGCGGGAGATAATGAATAATGAATGAAATCCCTGGCGGCACGGTGGCTTAGTGGTTAGCACGTTCGCCTCTCAGCGCTAGGGATTCCCGGTTCGAATCCCCATCTGGGTGGAGTTTCCATGTTCTCCCCGTGTCTGCGTGGGTTTCCTCCGGGTTCTCCGGTTTCCTCCCACAGTCCAAAAACATGGATCAAGTTAATTGAATTCTCAAAATTGCCCCATATAGAGTGTGTCTGTCTGAGTGAGTGTGTGCCCAGCGATGGATTGGCGCCCTGTCCTGGGTCTATCTGCCCAGCGCCCGAGATGTTCTCCCCTGGATGGGCATGGGGAACCCCACCGCGACCCTAATAGAGGATAAAGCGGGAGATAATGAATGAATGAATGAATGAAATCCCAAAGTAACAAACGCACCCCCTAACGGAGACTGACGGTACACGTAATGCATGGTGCTTTTATTAATTACACTGCTATTATTTATTTTGCCAAATATGTCAAATAAAGTGCAGTTTTTTATTATTTAATGCTTTTAAAACAGATGCGCATGTGACCTTTTGGTGAGATAAAAAAAAAATCTATTTTAAAAAGAAAGAGACGCAGGACAAACACAGTTCAAAAACGACTGATCTGGAATAAAGCATGTCCGATTCAAATATGGTGTACTGGCTCCCTCTTGTGGTAAAACGATGCTGGTGCAGCGTCGGTGGGTGGATTTACACTGAAACTGAGGAATCAGTGCAAAAAAAGAAGTTTACATTTTCATTCATTCATTCATTATCTTCCGCTTTTATCCTCTATTAGGGTCGCAGTGGGGTTCCCCCATGCCCATCCAGGGGAGAACGTCTCGGGCGCTGGGCAGATAGACCCAGGACAAGGCGCCAATCCATCGCTGGGCACACACTCACTCACACAAACACACTCTATATGGGGCAATTTGGAGAATTCAATTGACTTGATCAGGAAACCGATTGAGGAAACCGGAGAACCCGGAGGAAACCCACGCGGACACGGGGAGAACATGGAAACTCCACCCAGATGGGGATTCGAACCGGGAATCCCTAGTGCTGAGAGGAGAACGTGCTAAACCACTAAGCCACCATGCTGCCTATATTACTATATCACTATATATATATATATATATATATATATATATATATATATATATATATATATATATATATATATATATATATATATATATATATATATATATATATATATATATATATTATACCTTTTCTGTGATGGTCCTGACCAATAGAGAACAGGGGACTAACAAAAAGGAGGTGTGTCCAAACTTTTGACCAAGAAAAAAAAAAAAGCTCACACCTCAGAAATCACACCGTATCAATAAAACATATAATCTTGGACATTATGTTTAGTTTAAAGAATTGTGAAGGTCGGGGGTTCGAAGCCTCTTACCCCTCATTGCTCCAGTGTGATGGATTGTAAAAGCAGAAGGCCATAGGGACACCCCCCCCCCCCCCCCCCCCAAACACACACACACACACACACACACACACACACACACACACCTCAAACTACTCATGAACAAAAGGCACAGGCCTGTGGAGTGAAAATGCAAAATATATGTAAAACAACAGCAGCTTTAGTTTGTTTGTTGTTGTTGTCAGAACCTACAGTAACTTAAACCTTTTGTTACAATTATTCATTCATTCATTATCTCCCGCTTTATCCTCTATTAGGGTCGCGGTGGGGTTCCCCATGCCCATCCAGGGGAGAACGTTTTGGGCGCTGGGCAGATACACCCAGGACGGGGCGCCAATCCATCGCTGGACACACACTCACTCACACAGACACACTCTATATGGGGCAATTTGGAGAACTCAATTGACTTGATCCATGTTTTTGGACTGTGGGAGGAAACCGGAGAACCCAGAGGAAACCCACACGGACACGGGGAGAACATGGAAACTCCACCCAGATGGGGATTCGAACCGGGAATCCCTAGCGCTGAGAGGAGAACGTGCTAAACCACTAAGCCACCATGCCACCTTGTTACAATTAATGTTAGAATAATAACAACAGGATTATTAATCGCTATAACAGAGATCAGACAGTGATGTTTTGGACGAATCAGAAGTCCAAACTGTTGGAATTACACACTTGTCCTAAATGTATGGCTTTGTGTTTAAATTCACAAACATGCAGAAATTAGACTGAATTAAAACAGCTGACTTTAATGATTAAGACATTATTTGGTTTATTTATTGAAATCAAGAAAATATATGTGGATATATATATATATATATATATATATAATGGCGGCACGGTGGCTTAGTGGTTTAGCACGTTCTCCTCTCAGTGCTAGGGATTCCCGGTTCAAATCCCCATCTGGGTGGAGCTTCCATGTTCTCCCCGTGTCCGCGTGGGTTTCCTCCGGGTTTTCCGGTTTCCTTCCACAGTCCAAAAACATGGATCAAGTTAATTGAATTCTCAAAATTGCCCCATATAGAGTGTGTCTGTGTGAGTGAGTGTGTGCCCAGCGATGGATTGGCGTCCTGTCCTGGGTGTATCTGCCCAGCGCCCGAGACGTTCTTCCCTGGATGGGCATGGGGAACCCCACCGCGACCCTACTAGAGGATAAAGCGGGAGATAATGAATAATGAATGAAATCCCTGGCGGCACGGTGGCTTAGTGGTTAGCACGTTCGCCTCTCAGCGCTAGGGATTCCCGGTTCGAATCCCCATCTGGGTGGAGTTTCCATGTTCTCCCCGTGTCTGCGTGGGTTTCCTCCGGGTTCTCCGGTTTCCTCCCACAGTCCAAAAACATGGATCAAGTTAATTGAATTCTCAAAATTGCCCCATATAGAGTGTGTCTGTCTGAGTGAGTGTGTGCCCAGCGATGGATTGGCGCCCTGTCCTGGGTCTATCTGCCCAGCGCCCGAGATGTTCTCCCCTGGATGGGCATGGGGAACCCCACCGCGACCCTAATAGAGGATAAAGCGGGAGATAATGAATGAATGAATGAATGAAATCCCAAAGTAACAAACGCACCCCCTAACGGAGACTGACGGTACACGTAATGCATGGTGCTTTTATTAATTACACTGCTATTATTTATTTTGCCAAATATGTCAAATAAAGTGCAGTTTTTTATTATTTAATGCTTTTAAAACAGATGCGCATGTGACCTTTTGGTGAGATAAAAAAAAAATCTATTTTAAAAAGAAAGAGACGCAGGACAAACACAGTTCAAAAACGACTGATCTGGAATAAAGCATGTCCGATTCAAATATGGTGTACTGGCTCCCTCTTGTGGTAAAACGATGCTGGTGCAGCGTCGGTGGGTGGATTTACACTGAAACTGAGGAATCAGTGCAAAAAAAGAAGTTACATTTTCATTCATTCATTCATTATCTTCCGCTTTTATCCTCTATTAGGGTCGCAGTGGGGTTCCCCATGCCCATCCAGGGGAGAACGTCTCGGGCGCTGGGCAGATAGACCCAGGACAAGGCGCCAATCCATCGCTGGGCACACACTCACTCACACAAACACACTCTATATGGGGCAATTTGGAGAATTCAATTGACTTGATCAGGAAACCGATTGAGGAAACCGGAGAACCCGGAGGAAACCCACGCGGACACGAGGAGAACATGGAAACTCCACCCAGATGGGGATTCGAACCGGGAACCCCTAGTGCTGAGAGGAGAACATGCTAAAGCACTAAGCCACCGTGCCACCCAAGTTACATATTATATACATATATATATATATATATATATATATGGGCGGCACGGTGGCTTAGTGCTTTAGCATGTTCTCCTCTCAGCACTAGGGGTTCCCGGTTCGAATCCCCATCTGGGTGGAGTTTCCATGTTCTCCTCGTGTCCGCGTGGGTTTCCTCCGGGTTCTCCGGTTTCCTCAATCGGTTTCCTGATCAAGTCAATTGAATTCTCCAAATTGCCCCATATAGAGTGTGTTTGTGTGAGTGAGTGTGTGCCCAGCGATGGATTGGTGCCCTGTCCTGGGTCTTTCTGCCCAGCGCCCGAGATGTTCTCCTCTGGATGGGCATGGGGAACCCCACCGCGACCCTAATAGAGGATAAAGCGGAAGATAATGAATGAATGAAAGATAAAATAAAATGTTAATTTGCTGCCCAACAGCCTGACGATATAATTCTTGAATACTCACTACCGCCATCTTTTGGACTGATTTGGAACATCAAACACAGACGCGAGAAATAACGTGATATTTTTTTTTTTACTAATTATTTATTATATTATGTAAATAAATGTTATATTCTGAGCGTCAATATGCAAACAATTTAGACAATAAAAACCATTAAAGAAACGCGTTTCGCTCACTCTCTCACCGGGCGCTTTCTTCCTTTATTACACAAACAAAACAACTTACTATAGCCCGAGTATGCGTAGCGCCCTCTATAGGTTTCAAACAATAATACAGGTATTTAGAACCGATATACAACAATAAAGTCAAAAAGCCGAGGACTTTTACACAGAAACTTTAAATTAAATATAAAAACTGTCTTTCATCAAAGTTTTGACTTTAAAAGGTTTCCTTTGCACGTTTTAAGATAAGATAAGATTGCTCCTCTGTTAAATGTCTTGTACATAACTGAAAATTAGAATTTATCGTGTATATATATATATATATATATATATATATATATATATATATATATATATATATATATATATATATATATATATATATATATATTCATTCATTATCTCCCGCTTTATCCTCTATTAGGGTCGCGGTGGGGTTCCCCATGCCCATCCAGGGGAGAACGTCTCAGGCGCTGGGTAGATAGACCCAGGGCAGGGCGCCAATCCATCGCTGGGTACACACTCACACACTCAAACACATTCTATATGGGGCAATTTAGAGAACTCAATTAACTTGATCCATGTTTGATCCAAGCTCGAAAGAGAAACCGGACTGCGAATGTTATTACAGGTTCAAACTCATGAACCCGCTGAAGCCTTGACCCTTAAACACGAAAGAGAAAGTTTTCTTTTGATGAAGAAGTTTCTTTTTCTGTCCAGGAGCCCAGTGGAAAAAAGAAGGAAAGTTAAACAGGTTTTTTTTTTTCTCCCATAACTTCACTGGTGGGGCACGTAACAGGTATGAAGGGATGGAACGGAGCACAAAGAGCTCATTCAAACTGTCTTTAACATCTGCCATGGACCTGGATCGCACACAGAGCGCTCCGAAACCCACAGAAAGGACACTGAGGACACGCTGAGGTCTGATCAGCTTACTCACACCTGGCTCACATTTAACAGGTCCATGTTACCTGAGAGTCATACTGAAAAAAACACATTCACACACACATTTATATCTGGGTGCATCCTTTCTGGCCACTTTACCCTCACACACATTTTTTGACTGTGAAAGGAAACGGGATTTCACAGAGGAGTCGAGACCCGAGGCCTCACATAGGCGAGGAGGAAATGTTTAAACACTAAACAGAGGACGCTTTGTTGTCCCAGGCCTTTCATTCTTTGAGAGGAAAGCACCTAACATTCCACCACCTTAATACCTTATTCATTCATTCATTATCTTCCGCTTTATCCTCTATTAGGGTCACGGTGAGGTTCCCCATGCCCATCCAGGGGAGAACGTTTCAGGCGCTGGGCAGATACACCCAGGACAGGACGCCAATCCATCGCTGGACACACACTCACTCACACAGACACACTCTATATGGGGCAATTTGGAGAACTCAATTGACTTGATCCATGTTTTTGGACTGTGGCAGGAAACCGGAGAACCCGGAGGAAACCCACGCGGACACAGGGAGAACATTGAAACACCACCCAGATAGGGATTCGAACCGGGAATCCCTAGCGCTGAGAGGAGAACATGCTAAAGCACTAAGCCACCGTGCCGCCTCTTACTATCTACTTATTAAAAATTTAATGATTCATTTTTTAGGAAAATAGTTTAGGGAAGTGCGGCACGGTGGCTTAGAGGTTTAGCATGTTCTCCCCTCAGTGCTAGGGATTATCGATTCGAATCCCCATCTGGGTGGAGTTTCCATGTTCTCACCCGTGTCCGTGTGGGTTTCCTCCGGGTTCTCCGGTTTCCTCCCACAGTCCAAAAATTGAGTTCTTTTTCAATTACCCCATATAGAGTGTGTTTGTGTTTGTGTGTGTGAGCCCAGCGATAGATTGCCCCCCTGTCCTGGGAGTTTCTGCCCAGAGCCCAAAACGTTCTCCCCTGGATGGGCATGGGGAACCCCCTGCGACCCTAATATAGGATAAAGCGGAAGATAATGGATGGATGGATAGTTTAGGGAAGGCCCTCGGTGTTCCGACACATGGCCGTGTGTTCCTGTGCACAATATAAGGTTCATAATGAACACAGTTGGCTGAGTTTGATGAAGCAGGACTTGGCTGCCCATCACGGAGCTCTGACTGCAGTTCCACTGAACTCCGTCGACACGAATTAGAACAGAGACTACGGCACAGACGCTCCTCTGCAGGAAGAGACACACTCCAAAAATCATGCACAAAGCCTTTTCAGAGGTCTGGAAGTCTGGGTTTGTTTCTTTCATTCATCATCTCCCGCTTTATCCTCTAATAGGGTCGCGGGGGGGTTCCCCATGCCCATCCAGGGGAGAACGTTTCGGGCGCTGGGCAGATAGACCCAGGACAGGGCGCCAATCCATCGCTGGGCACACACTCACTCACACACACACACTCTATATGGGGCAATTTGGAGAACTCATTGACCTTGATCCATGTTTTTGGACTGTGGGAGGAAACCGGAGAACATGGAAACTCCACCCAGATGGGGATTGGAACCGGGAATCCCTAGCGCCGAGAGGAGAACGCGCTAAAACACTAAGCCACCGTGGCGCCGGCGGGTTTGTTTATCTGCAAGCAAAACAATTTGGTTGCTTCAACCCAAGCTGGTCCACTGACTTCCTGTCATCTAAAAAAAAAGAAAAAAAAATTTAAATCCAAAAAGCTGCTTTTCAAGCCGAACGTTGAATAAAAAATCGGCTTCAATGAAGAGAGAAGTTCTGATAGAAACGTATCTAAAGACGAGGAACCGACCGGTTTGGATTTCCTCCTGAATAATAAATCTAACATGGGATTAAAATAAAGCAGCATTACACAAACACAGCATAAACAACAGAACGAGGTTGCCTTTAGAACACATCCTTCCTGTTTTAAGCTCCTTCTGTTGAGGTTCTTCATGTTCATTAGATGTTCCTGGTTCTGCTGTGATAATGTTCCCTCGGCGTGTCTGAAGTGGCTCCTCTCGGTGGAAATGGAGCGTGATCTCTGCTCCTCTCTTTAAATCAGTGATGAATTAAACCTCACAGTCTGATGAAGGCGGGTCAGGCCGAGACCTCGTACGACTCCTGCAGTCTCTCTCTTCTGTGGCTGTAAATTCTGCTTCTTCTGCAGAAGAAACAAAGATAATCAGCTTGAAAAAGAAATTTATTGTTTATAAAACATTGTCACGAAGCAGCTTTACAGCGTTGTGAGCCTTTAAACCCCCAGAGAGCAAGCCTTCTGTATTCTTTATATATAATTATTTATATATAATATTTGATGCTTCATTCATTCATTATCTTCCACTTTATCCTCTATTAGGGTCGCGGGGGGGTTCCCCATGCCCATCCAGGGGAGAACGTTCCGGGTGCCGGGCAGATAGACCCAGGACAGGGCGCCAATCCATTGCTGGGCACACACTCACTCACACAGACACACTCTATGTGGGGCAATTTGGAGAACTCAATTGACTTGATCCATGTTTTTGGACTGTGGGAGGAAACCGGAGAACCCGGAGGAAACCCACGCGGACACGGGGAGAACATGGAAACTCCACCCAGATGGGGATTCAAACCGGGAATCCATAGGGCTGAGAGGAGAACGTGCTAAAGCACTAAGCCACCTATTTGATGCTTCATTGTTGGATTATTCAGGTTTTGGTTCTGGTTCGGGGCGGCATGGTGGCTTAGTGGTTTAGCATGTTCTCCTCTCAGCGCTAGAGGTTCCCGGTTCGAATCCCAATCTAAGTGGAGTTTGCATGTTCTCCCCGTGTCCGCGTGGGTTTCCTCCGGGTTCTCCGGTTTCCTCCAACAGTCCAAAAACATGGATCAAGTTAATTGAGTTCTCCAAATTGTCCCATATAGAGTGTGTCTGTGTGAGTGAGTGTGTGCCCAGCGATAGATTGGCGTCCTGTCCTGGGTGTAGCTGCCCAGCACCCGAAACGTTCTCCCCTGGATGGGCATGGGGAACCCCCCCACAACCCTAGTAGAGGATAATGTGGAAGAGAATGAATGAATGAAAAAACAATGATTACTGTGTGTGTGTGTGTGTGTGTGTGTGTGTGTGTGTGTGTGTGTGTGTGTGAATGTGTGAGTGTGAATGTGTGAGAGTGTGTTGGTGTGTTTACCTCCATAACTGTAAGCCCAACCCTGTAGCAATGATCAACAGCAGCAAGAGACAAACGACCACAACAGCTGTTCCATTACTGTCATCGGGACAGGGTGCTGTCACACACACACACACACACACACACACACACACACACACACACACACACACACACACACACACACACACACAAATAGCAAATAGAACATAGTAAAACATTTCTATTTTTAAAAAAAATGGTCAAAAGTCAATATTGTATCATCAACAGTTTGGGGAAGGCCTGTGTTCCCGTAGTTAAAAACACACAGGCCTAAACACACCTCATCATGTCTTTATGACCCGTCTTGCTGGGTGTTTATTCCCCTGTGTCAGTGGACGATCATCCAAAGATACTATTGAGAGTCCCAATTTAACGTTTGGGGTCGTTGCTCGGAGCCGGGCATGATACGGGTTTAAGGGCCTCACTCAGGGGCCCACACCGGCAACCGTTTGTGGACTGAGCCTTCAGTTTTTCGACCGATTTATAAACCTGAAGCCCAGTGGAAGGGCGGAGCGATGGCCTCAGGCGGTGGCGTACCTGCGTTGTAGGTGGCTGAGCTGTGGCCCAGTTTGTTGCTCACGACGCAGGTGAAGTGTCCGCAGAGCTGCGCCCTGAGGTCCAGCGACGTCCCGTCAGCGGACACCCGTCCCACGTCCTCCGTCACCACGGCGTGCTCGTGCAGCCAGCTGTAGACGGGTTCGCTTCCCCACGCCAAGGTGCAGTGCAGGCTGGAGTGCGAGATGTTCACCATCACCGATACGTGGTGCACCGCCTCTGGAACACACGAAACAGGTCGAACCAAGGTGCACTTCACGGGGGCCGGGGCCGTGCGGTGGCTTACCGTAATCATGGACCCTGCAGCGCGCTGAACTCTGACCCCCGCTCCGATCGCGGACTGTGACCGTGTACACACCGCTGTCTGCTTTTTGGTAATCCCGGAGTTTCAACACCGAACCGTTCTCCTCCACAGACACCCGGCCGTCAGAGGCTTTCGACGGATATTCGGCCAGCACCTTCGTCGCGGCCCCTCCGTCCCCCTGTTGCTGGACGGCCCACGTCACCCCGGCGACGTAACCGCCGGAAGGGACCTCGATTTCAGCCCTTAGGACCAAATTCTGCCCGGTCATCACGTAGACGGGGTTCTGGTTTACAATGCGCACCGTGACGCTGCGGCAGCTCGGCAGAACTACAGGAAGACAGAAGGAGAACACCAAACGTTCCTCATTTCAGGCCGTGAGAGATCGGTTTGATCTGAAGCCCATGAATATTAATGTATGAAGAAGCATGAATATTAATCAGCAACTGAAATAACTTGTAGTAAACCGCGGACGTGAGCGATAAATTAAATGGTTTGCTTTTCTTTCGAAGGCTTTGCTTAAATGAGTTCATGCAAAAGCGCACAGGGCATTTTACTACACTCCACATTTTACTATGAAAAGCCGAAAATGCAAACTGTGTCGAATTTGCATCAACACATGGTCTCTCCGTCTCTCTGTCTCTCAAGTTCAAGTTCAAGTTCAAGTTATTTATTTCTGTCGCGCTTTTTACAACAGCACATCGTCACAAAGCAGCTTTACAGAATGAAAAGCCTTTAAACCCCCAAAGAGCAAGCCTAAGCGACAGCGGCAAGAAAAAACTCCCTTTTATGTTGTTATTTAAGGAAGAAACCTTGGGAGGACCAAGACTCAGTGGGGGACTCGTCCTCCTTGAGCGGCCAGGCAGCAGCAACAGTGTAGGACACTAATGTACAGATATTTAACAAATGGAAAAACTCTAGGGGCCTAACTCCATTAGGGGGCGTCCTGCGGGACCGCCTTGTCAGGTTCCATCCAGCATTCGTCAGCAGAGCCATGGATGAAGATCTCCAGGAAGCCGGGGGACACCTCAAAAGAAACAGACAACAGACCGTCTCTCTGTCTCTCTGTCGGTGCTCTTGGAGAGTTTGGGTTTCCAAACACATCCATCTATCATCTTCCACTTTACCCTCTAGTAGGGTCGTGGGGGTTCCCCATCCAGAGGAGAACGTTTCGGGTGCTGGACAGGGCGCCAATCTACAACTGGGCACACGCTCACTCACACAAACATACTCTATATGGGGCAAGTTGGAGGACTCAATTGACCTTGATCCATGGTTTTTGGACTGTGGGAGGAAACCGGAGAACCCAGAGGAAACCCCACGCGGGAGAACACGGGGAGAAGATGCAAACTCCACCCAGATCGGGATACGAACCGGAAATCCCCGGCACTGAGAGGAGAACATGCTGAACACTAAGCCACCGTGCCGCCCGGTTTTCGAACACAGTTGAAGTTTAGTTATATAAAGCTTTCTCGTCGTCAGTGTTCTAAGCCGGAACCCGTAAAGAACAAGCCGAAGTGACGGTGGCACAGAAAAATCCCCAGCGAGACCTTGTGAGGACCGAGGCTCAATGAGGGAACTTAAGCATGTCATCAGTTCAGTGGCTAAAACAAACGAGCCTGTAGGTGTGTCTGTCTTCGTGTCTGTTCTGCGATGGGCGGCCAACCGGTAGCCATGATGCCATGCTATGATGTACTGTGTGTTTGAGGAACATCTCACCGAACGCCAGCAGAAGAAGTTGGAAGCAGAGACTCTGCGGTCTGCGTTCCATCCTGCTTCTCCTCCACCTTCACTCTGCAGAGCAACAAAGTACGTAGAGCAACAGATGGACTACAGAATGGAACAGTAGAACTACAACGTCCACGATGAGCATGTATGTATGTACATCAGTGGACACTGAGCAGCGACTCTCTAACACCTGAGTGCAGTGTTATATTTTAGCAGAACGTCTCTCTCCGCTCCCTTAACAGCGGAACACAAACTTATTTCCCAACTTCAATTTAAAAAGCAACAAACAGAACGTTCTATCAAGAAGTCGTCCTACCTGCTGGACGTCCGAACGGCTACGGGACAGCTGGCGACCCCTCAAAGCTTAAGGTTATTCTTTAGCCCAACCGTATCGGTACCCCGCTTCAACAGTGTGCAACAACAATCAGGGGCGGGATCAAGAGGAACCTAGAACAACCGTGGTGGCGACACGGACCCACCCTGCATTATGGGCCCGATGAATTCCTCTTCCTTTCGCTCTATTTTTAGAGAACGTTCGAAAAGACGTGAGAACGTCGACGACAGAAGTTCAGCGAAAAAACGCCCAGATTTTTATTCAACAAGGAATCAGACTCTTTATTCAGGGGTCACGCTCTGTAGTAACAATAATAAGGATCATGGGTAATAAAGCTTACGCTGTGTATTTCCTAAATTGAAAGCTTTTATTAAAGTACAGGTTCTCTTCAAAACACAATGATGTTTGCATCTAGTAAAGAATGTGCTATTCTGCAGAGCAATTTCCTCTTTCCTTTTCCTGCACTCTCCCTCACACACACACACACAATTGTGCTGTGATAAACATTGCCTTTAAACAAATTGCCCTCATAAAAAGCCTTTCTTATGTACGTGTGGATGCTGCTCCACCCTAATGACCCGACAGCTTTCCTGTTCGTTCCTGGAATTCCTTTGCAGAAACATTTAAAACACCCTTGTTAGAACATTTTTCACTCTTTGTTCCCCACAGAGGTGTAAACCTGCCATTGTTCACTGAAGTTCAATTCAAGTTCAAGTTATTTATTTCTGTCGCGCTTTTTACAACAGTTCATTCTCACAAAGCAGCTTTACAGAATGAAAAGCCTTTAAACCCCCAAAGAGTGAGCCGAAGCGACAACGGCAAGAAAAAAAACTCCCTGTTATGTTGTTATTTAAGGAAGAAACCTTGGGAGGACCAAGACTCAGTGGGGGACTCGTCCTTCTTGAGCGGCCAGGCAGCAACAACAGTGTAGGACACTAATGTACAGATATTAAACAAATGGAAAAACTCTAACAACTGGAATGGAATATATGTGAGTCCATTAGGGGGCGTCCTGCGGGACCGCCAGTCCAATTGATATTCAGGTTCCATCCAGGATTCGTCAGCAGAGCCATGGATGAAGATCTCCAGGAAGCCGGTCACACCTCACCTCACACTGCTCACCACTTTGACTGTTGAACATCTGGTCTGTTGGTTCTGGTGGAACCAGTAAACAAATGAACATCGCGTCATGGTTGCCATTTCGTGGGTGGCACGGTGGTTTAGTGGTCAGCACGCTCGTCTCTCAGCGCTGGGGATTCCCGGTTCGAATCCTCATCTGGGTGGCGTTTCCATGTTTTCCTCCCACTGTCCAAAAAACATGGATCAAGGTCAATTGAGTTCTCCAAATTGACCCATATATAGTGTGTGTGAGTCCAGCGATAGATTGGCGCCCTGCCCTGGGTGTATCTACCCAGCGCCCAAGACGTTCTCCCCGGGATGGGGATGGGCATGGGGAACCCCCCCCACCCCGCGACCCTAATAAAGAGGATAAAGCGGTAGGTAATGGATGGATTATGGTTGCCCTTTCCAATTTAAAGGAAACGTTTGGTCAGCAGCTGTCGGAGTTTTGATGACGTCAGTGCAAAATAGACATCTGGCTCTTAAAGGTTTCAGGCGATGATGAAGCCGCGACCGAGCCAAGAGGCAAGAATGACGGGAGTGCACTTGAAGACACTAATAAAACGAGTAGGTTGGACATACTGGTCTTAATATGTAATATCTTTAATATATTATCTATATATATTATTTATATGGAAGGAGACATTTTATAAAGATTTACAAATCTGTGAAAGTAGCAGACGGAACAGAATCCAGAACCTGAAATGTTGAATACAGTTCCATTGTGATGGTTTTGGAGTGTTTATATTGTTTCTGATAATACTGAGGTCTGATGAAAGTCTGAGGAGACGGTCGATTAGTTCTGAGCGTCAGTTGTCCACATTCGTGTGCTCAAAGTGTATAACGTTATTTATATATTTAATGGTCCAAAGCACAAATAAGAGATCTGTATCAATAATGTCCTGCATCATGCCTTGGTGAATTTCTCTCTGGTCTTTTCTGGCTTTTCTTCCTGCACACCAAGAGAAAAATAGGGTCATTAAAAAAGCAAAACAATACAACTATAAATAAAAGCTGAGAAAACGTCTGCATCCTCACCAGAAATAAACAGCAACACAAATCAGAATGATGCCCAACACCAAGATGGAACGCAGACGCCCACAGGTATGGGCAGCATGGTGGCAACTTTGCTGTTCGGGACCTGAAAAACCAAATCGTGAAAGGATTGGAAATGTGTTCCTTCTCCTGTCACATCCAACAAACCACTGCTCCAAAGTCCGGATAGTGGGAGTGTAAATCAATCAAATTGTTTGGGAATCTGAGAGCATCAGTTTGCTTTTAAATACAGATACACAACCAGGTCTCTAAAGTGTCATGTTCTCAGGGTTCTCGTTCCCGCGGGTCAAAAGGTTCATCAACAGGATGGACTAAATAAATAGAATGTAGTGAGACATTAACGAATCTGTGTTAAGGCTCCATTACTGTTGTATGAAAAGCATTTTCTCCATCAATGAATCTTGACGCCAAATGCTAAAGTGTTTCTGCTTTAAGAAACTGCATTAAGAAAAAAAAAAAAGAGAAATGTTATTTTGAACAGTCCAGGCTTTATAATCACAAGTCCAGTTCCCGGTCAGCTAGCGTTTATATTCTTACCGGAGTCCGAAATGCGAGCAGAAACAGACTTGTGCAGTTTAATCAATATCAAGGAACCTATTCATACAGTTTGTGCTAACAGCCAACTCCATTACTCAAAACCAAAACAGAAATAAAACACAAACACTATCGCTATAGAAACCCACAAGCACTGGAAAAACACCATGCTTAAAAATATCAGGACTTCGGAACACGTAGAGGAATGTTTTACCATCAATGAAATGCCCTTATATGGGTTTTCTAAATTGTACCAAATGGATTGGAGGGAAACGATTACCTGATGTTAATATTAACCTGAACTGAAACTCATGATGATTAATTACCTGGAATGGAATTTTGACCGCATATGTTTTGAGTAAACCAGGAATTATTTGTGTTCTTAAACGGAAATATGGCTGAAGGTGAGGCAAATTTTATAATAAATAACAGCTTGATGTACAAGAAAGAAACTGGGACAGAGGGAAGGTAGTAAGTAGTCACATTGTCATAGGAGACCTGTCCTCTATATGTGTATATCGGAAAGGTCAACAGAATGATCAGAAGCATTAGAACCAGAATACTTTATAATCCCCCTGGGGGGGGACATTCCATTCAGACTGTTAATATGGGGAGTTTAATATGGGGCTTTAAGAGAGCAGTTTTTTTTTAACACAATACTATTAAATAAAAACAAAAAAAAGTGCTAAAAATGTATTTACTGAATAATGTAGACATCAGATGTTCAGCTGTGTTGTTTAGTTTGTAGTTCTCTCAGCTTTTTTGCATAGACTTTTCATACAGGAGGGATTGGTTTGCATTCGGAGTGAGCAGATAAACCGGCTTATTATCAAACATTCATGAGAAAAGCGTCATTAAGAACCAATGGGCTTCATTCTCCACCTCAGTTCTTTAGCTTATCCAAATACAAACGACTGAGGGACCATCAAAACTTTATGAAGTCTTAAGAAAACCGGAAACCTTCCTCTTAATCCAGGACATTGGTATCAAAGTGACGAACCCAACTGCATTAGAATTGGCATTGGATTCCATGTTGCAATATTAGCATTATGACTCAAACCACCAGGATCCAGCATTTCAGAAGAATAGACTCCCAGATGGAAATGTTTCAGGTTCTAAAATTATTCACAGAACAAGGAGTGATTTTTAGTGAAAAGTCTTTTATTTTGGCCAAAGCAAATTCCTGTACCATACGGAACTTCAAGGAATGGGCACGGTTCCATTAGGGTGAGGTCCATCAGACAGCATCCAGATCACATTTTAAATTTATTATTATAGCGCACTCACTACATTTCTACACAGCTGCAGATGTGGATTATATTTTTTTGTGCTGTTGCGGACGTGCGGAGCTGAGGGCATGCTCCACGATCACAGCATTCCTACAATTAGACTCCTGAATGGGCTGTACTGTATTCGAGAGATGTACTGTTTGAACACCTCTTTTTGCTCCACTTAAAGATGGACTTTGTAGTTTGTGGTCTACGGTACATACTATACACTACTCTTTCTGCACACCTGTACCTTTAAGAACTTACCACCAATTCCATATGGCTGCTATCATATATATAACGTTTTTTATATATATATATATATATATATATATATATATATATATATATATATATATATATATATATATATATATAACGTCATATCCATCCATCCATCCATCCATCCATTATCTTCCACTTTATTCTCTATTAGGGTCGTTCCCCATGCCCATCCAGGGGAGAACGTTTCGGGCGCTGGGCAGATAGACCCAGGACAGGGCGCCAATCTATCGCTGGGCTATAACGTCATATATATAAATATATATATATATATATATATACACATCTGTGTTTCATATTATATATTATAATATTATTTTATACACTTAAAAAAATGATTGAATGTTTTTATGGATACATGTTCTCCGTCGTTTGTTCTCAGTGGTTAAGAGGTACCACTTGGAATTTTGTTGCATCACGTGCAATGACAATAAAGCCATCCATCCATCCATCCATCCACCCACCCACCCACCTACCCATCCATCTATCTGTTAGCCTTTTTACTCATTAAGGTTAAAATTTGTGTTATTTAAGAAAAAAAAAAAAAATTCCTTTTCTTTACCTGTGATCTCAATTGCGCCCGTTCCCTGACTGCTGGCCACCATGCAGGTGTAGTTATGATCAAAGTTCTCGGAGAGGTGCAGTATTTTTCCATCTTCGGTTATATTATAAGTTTCCTTGGTCACCGGATCTCCATTCACCAACCAAGTGAAAACAGGGGTGTCCCACTGCGCCCCCTCAGTGGTTACACTACACAACAGGGAAATAGAGACTTTTGGTTTCTGTTCTGTAAGAACAAACAGAGAATGAAAGAGGGGAACGTTAGAACAAGGAATACAAAGGACATTTTCTTTCAAATCCTTAGAGTCCTACATTAAAAGTTCTGATGCATCTCAAATAGATAATGACATGGAGTTGAATATCCAAGGATGGATCATGTTCCAGGCCAGAACACCTTTAGTACCTGTGTTCAGAACGATGTCCCAGTTTTCACCAACTACCTGGTTTGATAATTAGATTTTGTTTCCTTGACATCACGGTTTCACTACATAATGCCACATTGTTAGATGGGATGTCTGCTCAGGAACTGGACACCTCCGTGCGTCTCTAAGGTGTTTAATTTCATCAAGCTCATGTTTCAATTAAGATGAAGTATAATAGGAAATGATATGAGTAACCCAGATGAAAAACCTTATCAATATTAAAAATCTGCTATAACTGATGAGTCATCATTTTCTATGACGTGTTTTCACACGAACATGCAGGAGAACCAGTATTACATTCTGAAAGTGTGACGAAGGAAAAAAACTAAAACAAATAAACAAACAAAAAAAACCCCAAAACAATATCTTAAGTTTCTTTCACTTTGGTACATCAAAGTCCAACACACCTGCGACATTCCTGTCATGTTCACGTAATCGCGTATTTTAAAACTACATCATAGAAAACCCTGAGAATTCTTGGCAAAGAATCTGAGAAAGCATTTTTTTTGTCATGTCTGTACATCAGCATTCCTACAGCTTGTATTGCTTACGAAAGGAGTGCTCACCCAAACAAGAGATAATTGAGTTGAGGGTCAGAGGGAACAGATCAGCAACTTAAAAACTCAACAACAGCTAATTACATAGAAAATTGCCATGGGAGGACGAACAGGCTTCTTATTTGTAATCAAGATAAACTGCAGATGTAAGCGTTCTGTGAATACTGCAGGAACCCTGAAACGGTGGTCAAACTCAGGTCATGGAGTTTCAATGGACATGTCTTATGGGCAGAATAATTGGGTCTATGGAGGACTTTCAATAATATAAATAAAGGTGGTTTTCCAAAAAACACCATCATGAAGTTCTGTGACAAATACATGGACATGAACATATTGATAGAAGGTGGATTTAGGATTTAGGGTTTAAAATTCCAGTAGCACTGCTGTGTCTGATACACTTGTACCAGAAAAACACTATAATGGGTATATATATATATATATATATATATATATATATATATATATATATATATATATATATATATATATATATATATATATATATAAATATATTACATATATAATAATATAACAAAACATATATAACACACACAAATATATAAAATTATATAGACTCAGGTAAACATTAACACGTGACTTTAGACTCTAACCCTTTAAACATTAACACATGACTTTAGACTCTAACCCTTTAAAAACTTTGCAGAAGAAGTTAATGACTGACTGATAATGAAGGCAAATATTTGAGGAGGCACCCAGGAGTCACTGAGGTTTAAAGAAGCTCTCCTCCTTAAGGAGTTACCGTACGTTTAATGTGTGCTGTAAACTATTAAACTGTTAAACTATCACCTGAGTTCAGGAGACGTGCTTTTTTTTTTTTAGTATTTTTAGTCCCGGTAAATTAACACTAAAGCAGGAATCGTTTAATGTCGTTTAAAGTTGTTACTGTGGTAACTGATTGGTGAAAAAATGCCGGGAAGGATTTTTATTGGAGAAAACAGAGTCATGAAAGCTGGAGGTACTGGAAGCCTTACTCACGTGTTTGTTTCACCTGAACAGAACTCGACTGTTGTATTCCCTTGTCATTTGTGACTGTAATGGTGTAAGTTCCGTAATCATCCTTCGTTACATTCCTGATCTTCAGTAACTGTCCTCCGTTCTCCACTGAAACTCTGTCGTTATTAGATTTGTTATTTGTAACTAGTCGAACCTCTTTGGTACTCGTTTTGAAATCCCATGTCAAAAGGAAGACCTTCTCTCCGGGCTGCGTTTCAAACTTTGCCTCCAAAACAAGAACGTGTCCCGGCGAGATGTAGATGGTGTCATTAATCAAAAAGTGCACAGAGAGTTGTGTTGATGACTGCAGCCCTATGAAATAAATAAAAGGTTGTTTTCTGATAAAGAACACTGACTGATAACACGTAAAGGACAGGTTCACAGTCAGACACGTCCACTCGCAGAAAGAAATGAAAAAACCTTCACTCACAGATTAGAGCTAATAACCATACAACTCTGCAGATCACACACGAGTTCTTCATGGTTCTGTCAACACAGCCAAGTGGAAAGAACATCAACCGTTGTGAGGAATAAATAAAGAATAAATAATAATAATAATAATAAAAAACTAATCTCAAAGCATACTGTGTAAATAATTCTGTTTACCCGAAAGTGTTCCTTCTTCATTGGTGTTCAAAAAAAAAAAAAAAAAAACCTTTAAAACTTTAAAATCCTTCACCATTTCTACAGTAATGTCTATATGACCTGCTCCTGCAGAGTCTGACCGAGAATGAAACGAGAGTAGTTTCTTGTACTCCTCCCACCCGCCCTTATTTAAAACCTTTAACCTCCCTTATTTAAAACCTGTTGTATCATACACAGAGGAGTACAGTATACACACTCTATTGACTTTTAATAAATACAATTTTAACGAACAGTAAAAAAATAAAAGGAATACCAGATGATCATCAGTAAGACAGATATAATACCAGTTTGTTGCAGTGACCGATTAAATGTCTTTAAAGGCTTGTACATATTGGTGTCTTTAAAAATAAACACCAATGACATGCAATGCTACTTTATTAATAGACTGTTATTCCAAACAGCGACAGTTTTTAAATTTAGTGGGCAGTGTTCAGAAAAGAAACACAGCACTATAATCACCATAACACTGTTCTGACAAATGATCAATCCCGGTCTATGAATTTGGGATCCGTCTAAATCAACTTGTATAAAAGCATCGGCCGTTTGTGAGTGTGAAGTTTGCAAATAGATTTATAGAACATCCATAAATCAAGATCCTTTGATGTTATGTATAAACCATGCTCTGATGAGGACAGAAACATTCAGCTGTAAAGTTAAATATATATCCAGCTGTTTAGAAACAGTTGTAACCGGAGCACAATAACACAATTATATTACACTTTATTTTCACTTCACATTAACAAAACACATGTCCCATCACACACCGTATGACTATTCATGGAAATAATGAAAAATAAAGGTCTTAAATTTGGCCTATTAAAAAGTCCCTCCCAAAAAATTAAAGCCCTTGTGAAATAAATTTAAAGCATTTAAACCTTTAGAACTCAGACTGTAGGAAAAGAAACCCGTATAGTCATCACAAACCTCCCCACCTAATTACACTGCCGCTCACGAGCTTGTGCAACCAGTCATTTGAGGTTTCTCTCAAGTCTAAACCCATTTAAGTCAAGATCTGTTATTTAAGCTACCCCACAGAGATAGACATTAATTAATGACCAGAGGATATGACAAAATATGAATTTCAGTATGGTGTGCACTTCATACAGGAACAAGGAACTATAATCAGACATGCACTGGTATCTAATTTAATCCAGGGAGTGTACTTTTAGTTTGTACTGTATATCTATGGGGGGGGGGGGGGGAATCCCCATACACATCTGAGATATTATATTATAGATTTAGCACGTCTGCCTCTCAGCACTGTGGCTCCAGGTTTGAATCCCCATTTGGCTGGAGTTTACATCTTCTACCTTTGTGTACATGGGTTTTCCCCGTTCGCTCCCATGATCCAAAAACATGGATTCAAGGTCAATCAGCTGCTTTAAATTGCCCCATGTAGCGAGTGTGTATTAGAAATTTGTGGCACTGTAGTGAAACATAATAAACTATATGAATTTAATGGTTAAGTGTTGTGCCCAAATATTGTGTTCATGGTGTGTATATAAGTGAAATCAATATTCTGCTTCCCTGTACATGAATAACTTTGTTTAATTTCATATCATTGACTTTAAAGCGAATAATGTAACGCTTGATGTGTACGTGCCGGGCATCTTTGTACAGCTGCCTCACTTGTTCCTGTGTTTAATGAAGCCCTAAGCTTTGTTTCATCACATCAACAGCTGACAAACACAGACCTAAATTAAAGAAAGGGACAATAGGTAGTCACTTGTACCCTGGAAAAAGCCCCGAAGTCCTTCCTCTGTAATCAATTTGGTAATCAACTAAATAGCCTCTGTCTCACTCAACTTTACTCAACAGCAGCACACAGACAACTTAACCGGTCACAACAGGTCATTCTAACTGATGCTTTTATTCAAAACGACCTTCAAGAAAACAGGGTCACCATTGCGTACCGCTGGAGCATTTGGGGTTTCGGCAAATCAGCTTCAGCTCGCTCAAACAATGAAACATTTAACACTGAAGAGCGGTGCAGAAATTCTCTCCTCTGGATTTTATTGCCAACACTTGTTGAAAAAGGCCACAAAAGACAGCAAATCTGTAGTTAAGAACATGAAGATCCAACAGCAGGTGTTTTCGTCTTCGGTGTTTAGTCTCACTGCTGTACATATATTTAATCATCCATTCAGTGCATTTCACAGTTCTGCTGGCTCAGCTTTGTAAATAGGGTTTTGGAAACACACTGTTCTTTTCAACATGAGCCATAAGGGCCTGGATAAGAGGAAAAATGTGACCAGCCCCAAAAAGACATGACACATTCCCCTTTAAACACTTCTTGTGGTCGGTCATGGAGGGGCGGTGCCTCCAGGGGTAGCCCCGCCCCTCATTTAGTCTACACACTATGTATGTCTTGTCTCTGTCCACGAATATGTATGCCTTGTCAGTGTCATCTGTTTGTATTCTTAGTTGCTTAGTTATGTTCGCGTGTTGTGTTTAGTGTCATGTATGCCTTGTCAGTGTCATGTTGTGTGTATTCTTAGTTTTGCTTAGTTATGTTCGCATGTCGTGTTTAGTATCATGTATGCTTTGTCTGTGTCACCTGGTGTGTGTGTTCTCAGTCATGTTATGTTGTGGTCCCGTTTTGCGTATTGTCAGGATTTATGTTCCCGTGTTTCGTTTTGAGTATTGTCATGTTGTGTTTAGAGTATTGTTATTGTCATGTGTTGCGTTCAGCCTTTGTCATGCTGTGTTATGGTCCTATGTTATGTTTAGTGTTTGTTATGCTTTGTTATGGTCACGTGTTGTGTTTTGTCATGTCATGCTTTGTTATTGTCACATGGTCACGGTTTGTTTTGGTCACATGGTGTGGGTTGGTCTCTGTGTTCACGCCCCTGTAATTATGCACACCTGGGTTCCTGATCACTGTTCCCTATTTAAGTAGCTCACTCCCGTCACTCCCGGCTAGATGGCCTTGGTTTGTGCACCTTCCCTAGTCACGCCTCGTCCACTCTGGCCCTGACCCCTAGTCTCGCCTTGATCCTAGTCTCGCCCTGATCCTAGTCTCGCCCTGTTCTCGCCACGTCCTGGTCTCCTCGTCCTGCTCGTCTCGTCCTGTTTCACCTCGTCTCCTGTTGGTCCTGTGTTTATGCCTCAGTTTACAGTTCTACGTCCCGCCTTGTGTTCACCTGGTATTCAGCCACACTCCACCCTGCTCGACGCTGCGGATTGGAACACGGCCCCACTGACGTCGGACGCCGTGACGTCAGGCCCCAGCTCCGCAGCCACTGTGTTCACCTGTCTATGTTATGTTTACCTGTGTGTGGCTGAATAAACTCTGTAAACACCTAATCCCCGCCCCGACCTTGTCATTCCGAGTAGCGGATCCACCCACGTCTCACGGTTTCCAGGGGTAAACCGTAACACTTCTGGGATGAAAAAAACAAAACAATGAACAACAGGTCCTCTTTTTTTAAATGTGCCTCTATTACATTCTGTGGTTGTTGTTTTTTTCTTTGTTTTTTTAACATTTATCCCTCATTGTGTACATTCTGAGGTTGTTTTTTTTTTTTTTTTTTTTTTTTTATGGAAGTTTATGTCAAGTCTTCTGACAAACAATTCACAAGCATGATGATTCAAAAAGCCGCGAGTCATGAGAGTGTAAGGCCTCTCATGTTCACGTCCATCATTTAAAAAAAATAATAAGCCATGTCCACTTACCAACACGAATTTCCAGATTTTTTTGTTTTAAAAGAAAAACAATGCCAATGCCTTCAACACCATGCCATCATACGGTCAAAATATCCATTAAATTTTCTGCATATGTTTTTTTTGTGTAGTTTTATGCTCCTCATCCTGCTGTGGGGAGGTCAATGGCGTTTCTTCCAATCATAGCGTTTCCACAGAACACATTGTTTCTCATGTGAAATCAGGATTTAGAAATTTGTGTTTTTGTGTTGTAACAGACAAATAAGGCGCTCAAATAAGGGCTGCGAAACGTAGCAAACGTTGTGTAAACGATGGTGCAACCAAACACATGACATCAGAAGTAAACATAGAACAGACCATAGAACAGACCGGTTCTTTTATACAAGATTCTATTTTACACAAGAGGTGATGATGACGACAGGCTTTAAGTACACACACCACACCAACACACACACACACACACACACACACACACACACACACACACACACACCTGTGTGGGAAACACAACAGATACCAATTAACAAACACCAATTAACCAAACAGGCGCCGAATTATTTCATTAACACAATTAATCAAAGACAAATTTAGTCAAATTAGAGGTAACACTTATTATAATTGCAGCAATAAAGGCAAATTAAAATATAGTATCAATGGCATGTTTATTTTAAATTTGTCGGGAAAAAAACAGCAATGGAGTGTTTATTTAAAAACTTTTTTTTTTTTTTTCAAAAAGTTTATATTTTTAAGTAATGTTCTGAACATTTTGAATCATTGTTAGTTTTAAAAACGTTGACAATGTTTTTGTTGTTCGTCTCTGAAGTCTCATAACTACTGGAAAAGCAGGTTATCGGCTGCGTCTCATTTCCCTCCGCGATGTCTTTCCTAGTGCCCTACAATCGGCTTTGACTTCACTTCTTATCGCGCACTTCG
Organism: Corydoras sp. C115; assembly: GCA_019802505.1. NCBI lineage: Eukaryota > Metazoa > Chordata > Actinopteri > Siluriformes > Callichthyidae > Corydoras > Corydoras sp. C115. The sequence continues at coordinate 654,448 of JAFMOC010000196.1, read as the reverse complement.
TAGTGCACTTTATATAAAATACTTTACAGTTAAGGACACGGTTGTTCAGAGGAAAGCGATAAAAAACATGTCAGCATGTAAGAGTTTCGGGTAAGTCAACTTTTATATTTATTAAACCAATAAAAATGAAAACATATAATGAATATATTAATCTTGAAATCGAGTCAGGACAGTTTTAAATGCGATGCTGTCGTTCAGTTGTGCTTTATTGGGTTATTCTTGTTTATTTGTGCAGTTCGTTCAGACTGAGATGAAGGCTTTCACACCTGTGATCTTGGGTCTGGCAGGTACAAGAAGTTTCGGCTTCATCCTCATCTCATCTTCATCCTCATTTCCTCCCCGTGCTCATCTTCATCTTCGAACCTTCCTCCCCATCTCCATCTGAATTGTTCTTTATTTTCAATCCTTTTTCCAAATGTATTTCCATCAGATTCTTGTTCAGGGTGTGGTGTCTCAGTGGTTCGGGTGTTGGGCTGTCAATCTGAAGGTTGGGGGTTCAAATCCCAGCTCCACTCTATTTACATTTCCGTCCAAAATTTACGCTGCATAAATAAATAAATTACAAGTAAATAAAGTGTTTATGTAAGTGGTTATTTGAGGGGTGAGGGGTGGGTATGTGGGTGTCGCTGGGTGGTGGTGGTGTTGGTGGTGGGGTTTTAGCTGGAGTATTGAGTATGGAGTATTATACTATATTATATATTATATTAGAGTACAGTATCACAGTAAACCTGACTTTGATTCTGAATTTGAAGGAACCCCAAACTCTCATAGGACACCGTACACAAAGCAGGGAAGAACATGCAAAATCCATACAGTATGGATCCTATCCACCCAATTTAATCCTACTATATTCAAGTACCTTGAACATAAAGGATTGTTAACTCCTAACCCACCAAGCTTCTACACTCCTTAATTAATGGAGTGAAAATATAAAGTAGCATAAAATTCATTCATTCATTATCTCCCGCTTTATCCTTTATTAGGGTCGCGGTGGGGTTCCCCATGCCCATCCAGGGGAGAACGTTTCGGGCGCTGGGCAGACACACCCAGGACAGGGCACCAACCTATCGCTGGGCACACACTCACTGACACACACATAAAGTAGCATAAAATTAAATTAATTAATTAATTAATAATAAATGCTTTATAATCAGAGAAGTTGCTGGTTCTCTCACTTCATCAGTAGAAACCGATCTGTCTGTTCTGCACAGTTCTACACTGTTCTAATCCTCTTTTAGAACACTTAGAGCTCAGTGCAGGGTGGGAACCACTCAATCCAGATATTTTGACCAGCTTGCCTTCTACATCAGTGGCCTCGACTCGTTTAATGGATTTAATTAATCTCCTGAGGAATTTGGGCCCAGACGAAACAGCAGCTTTGTTTGGGTTGAAACTCGGTAATCACATGATGCCTCAGACAGGATGACTGTTTCTGTCCGAAACGTATTGTCTGTTGTCTTTCTGCATTTTTTTTTTTTGTGATCTATTTAAAATTCGTCTGACAAAACCGCAGCGTTCAGGATTTTCCCTCCTAAAGTTATAAAGTTCCTTTATTTGGGCGGAACAGCGCACAGATCCAGGTTTTAATCTCTGTGTGGGGTCTCAGATCTCTGTCTGGTTTCCGCCCACATCTTAAGGATTAAGGGATGGCCCGCCCCAAGCCAGGCTAATTAGGATGGAGTTTAGGAAAGGCGTCGGATTTAATGTTTTAATGATTCGTTGTGCAAAATTAAGATAATGACACACTTCTGAGGAACAGTTTGGGTGAAACCCACAGTGACATAACGGGGAGGAACCCGGGTGGAACGAGCACTGCCCGTTGACCTGTGATGACCAAGTTGTTAAATTGTTTTAATGTTTTACCAAAACAAATAATTCATTGTAAATCATAGACAGGGAGGTTATACAGCAAACTATAAGTCATTTATATTTAGTCATGTATCCCAACTTTGAGTCAGAGTACAGGAATATCACACGCCTGAAACAATGAGAATGAGGGGCCTTGCTAAAGGGCCCGCATGAGCAATTTATGGAGAGACTAAGTTGCACACTCACCTCTGCGCACCATCATGCTGGAACACAAGGGAACCTTCCCAAAGCGTTCTTACAAAGCTGGCGGCATGAAGTTGTGGAGCACACACACACACACACACACACACGCACACACGCACACAGACAAATAATATGTTTTTTTAAGGGAGGAAACCCATGGTTCCCGACTCGGGAGGGAGTGTTCCAACCTGCTGGGAATAGAGCCCTGCACTTTAACACTGTGAGGCAAGCTTTCCCTCCTGACCTAATATTTATGATGACAGACACTCATACAGTATAGGGGCAAAGAGTGATAAAAAAACACAACATTCCCTTTAACACAGGTCTTAAGCGCCTCATTGTGCATTTTGGACAACCGCATGCTTCCAGCTTTCTTTAAAACAATTTGGGGGGAAGTTCACTTTGGGTTCCAGCCTGATTTTACCCCAGTGCACTAATCAGGGTTTTAACTGCATGCGTTTGGTGTGAAAGAAGCCTCCTGCGTATTTCATATATTCTATTTTTGCAGTGTTGTTATTTCCATCCATCCATTATCTTCCGCTTTATCCTCTATTAGGGTCGCGGGGGGTGGGGGGGGGTTGTTTTTTTTGTTTTGGTTTTTGTCACCATGGATTTTGGAGAACATCAGTGGAGATGTTCATGTCATTATAAAGGCCGTATATTTACCTAAAATGTCATTCATTCATTCATTATCTTCCGCTGTATCCTCTATGAGGGTCGCGGGGGGGGTTCCCCATGCCCATCCAGGGGAGAAAGTTTCAGGCATTGGGCAGATAGACCCAGGGCAGGGCGCCAATCTATCACTGGACACACACACACTCTATATGGGGCAATTAGGAGAATTCAATTGACTTGATCCATGTTTTTGGACTGTGGGAGGAAACCGGAGAACCCGGAGGAAACCCACGCGGACACGGGGAGAACATGGAAACTCCACCCAGATGGGAATTCGAACCTAGCACTGAGAGGCGAACATGCTAAGCCACCGTGCCGCCCAGTTTTATTATTAATTATTGTAATTACAGTTTTTTTATGGCCACCTACAAATGACTTAATATGCTATTATATGCTGTACCTTATGACGTAATGATGTGAAAGTCTGCTTCAGAGAACATGGCGCGTTAATAATTTCACTTAAATATCAATTTTAACTTAACTAAGGGCATGATGCAAAGTGTGTGTCTGGCGCCATCTGGTGGTTGTTAGAGTTGTTACACTTGATTTCGTTTTTTGTCACCATGGATTTTGGAGAACATCAGTGGAGAAGTTAAAGGCCTTATATTTACCTGAAATGTCATTCATTCATACATTATCTCCCGCTTTATCCTCTATTAGGGTCGCGGGGGGGGGGGGGGGGGGGGGTTCCCCATGCCCATCCAGGGGAGAACGTTTCGGGCGCTGGGCAGCTACACCCAGGACAGGACACACACTCACACACACACAGACACACTTTACATGGGGCAATTTGGAGAACTCAATTGACTTGATCCATGTTTTTGGACTGTGGGAGGAAACCGGAGAACCCGGAGGAAACCCACGCGGACACGGGGAGAACATGAAAACTCCACCCAGATGGGAATTCAAACTGGGAATCCCTAGTGCTGAGAGGAGAACATGCTAAACCACTAAGACACCCTGCTGCCTTTTACCTAAAATGTGTTTTTAAAATGTAATTTTAAACACTCTGAGCTCAGCGGCACGGTGGTTTAGCACGTTCTCCTCTCAGCATCTGGGTGGAGATTTCATGTTCTCCCCGTGTCCGTGTGGGTTTCCTCCGGGTTCTCCGGTTTCCTCCCACAGTCCAAAAACATGGATCAAGTCAATTGAGTTCTCCAAATTGCCCCATATAGAGTGTGTCTGTGTGAGTGAGTGTGTGCTCAGCGATAGATTGGCGCCCTGTCCTGGGTGTATCTGCCCAGCGCCCGAAACGTTCTCCCCTGGATGGGCATGGGGAACCCCACCGCGACCCTAATAGAGGATAAAGCGGAAGATAATGAATGAATGAATGACTCTGAGGTCAGTATGTGAATTAAAGTCCGTGTGTTTGCAGTGCTGCCCTGGTCCTGGTGTCAGAGCCCCGTTCCCATCCAGTTCCAGAGTTCCCCCGTGCAGGTGGCAACGGGAACCAGTGCGGTGTTCACCGTCCAAACCACCGCCGACGTCTTTTCCGTCTCATGGCTGGCTCCTGGTGGCTTGGCGCTTGGCCAGTGGATCGGCTCGCAGGCCGTGCTCAACCCTCTGCCGCAGTACCAGGGCAGGGTGAGCATCAGCGCCACCCAGCTGACGATCAGCGGCAGCCGCTCCAACGACTCGGGGAACTACACGGCCACCGTCACGCCGGGCGCGGCCACCGGACTGGCCATCAACTCCCTCTCTGTGGCTCTGAAAGTCTTTGGTGAGACCGAGGCGCTGCTGTTTTTAACGCTTTCTGTGTTTCATCTTATTAAATGCTGGATCTGCCTTCCAGACGCCGTGGGGCAGGTGAGCATGTCCGTCCCCTCTGTGGCAGTAGAGGGCAGCAATGTGTCCTTGAGCTGCAGCTGGGCAGCAGGCACTAATGCCAGCGTGGCATGGGGCAAAGGCGGCACGAGTCTGCCCCCTGATCCCCGCATCAGTATTAATGGAGGCTCGCTGATCATTAACCCCGCCAAGAGGACGGACGCCGGACAGTACACCTGCACGGTCAGCAACCCGGTCAGCGTCCAGACCGCCACGGGGACCCTGACCGTTTACTGTGAGTCCATACGGAATCTGTAATGCAATTAAACACAAACCCTCAGGTCAGTTTATTCATTCATTCATTATCTCCCGCTTCATCCTCTATTAGGGTCGCGGTGGGGTTCCCCATGCCCATCCAGGGGAGAACGTCTCGGGCGCTGGGCAGATAGACCCAGGACAGGGCACCAATCCATCGCTGGGCACACACTCACTCACACAGACACACTCTATATGGGGCAATTTAGAGAACTCAAATAACTTGATCCATGTTTTTGGACTGTGGGAGGAAACCGGAGAACCCGGAGGAAACCCACGCGGACACGGGGAGAACATGGAAACTCCACCCAGATGGGGATTCGAAGCGGGAATCCCTAGAGCTGAGAGGCCAACGTGCTAACCACTAAGCCACTGTGCCTCCCTCAGGTCAGTTTATATATTATAAAAAGGAGTTGGAATAAACCAGGTCCTCTCGTCCAACATCGGTTCCTGACCGATGGAAGGGCCAAGACGCACTCCAAAGTCTTGCAGAAAGCTCGTCCAGATGATCCCAACGCTCTGTGTAATCTGCTGTGGGAGGTGTGGATTATAATCCGCTGTGATGCTTCATTTCTCCAGACGGTCCCGACCCTCCTCAGGTGAATAAATCCTCCTCGGATTGCGTGGGCGGTGGAGACGCCACCGTCGGGCAGACGGTCCAGCTGACCTGCACGGCGGTCTCCCTGCCGCCGGCCCTCTTATCCTGGCGATTCAACGGCCAGCCGCTGACCGCCGTCCAGTCCCCCGGCGGCACGCTGCCCCTGCAGGTGTTCTCCACCAATCAGAGCGGACAGTACCAGTGTTCGGCGTACAACGGCATCACCACGGCAACATCCCAACAGCAGCTCAGCCTCAGCATCGTGGGTGAGTGTCACCACGCCATCCCGTGGAACATACTGACAAGTATTGGGACTCCGACTCATCTTACCTCACGTACCTAAAAAGGCGCTCTACATTTTTTCAGAGTGAACATACTTCATCTTTGTTCCCAAAAAAATGCTCAGACACTGACGGTGGATGAGAGGAGCTGCCTCACAGTCTCAGTTCTGATTCATGCCAATAGTGTTAAATGGGGTCAAGCCTCTAAATGCCTTTAAAACAGCCAAGGGCCTTCCCCAAACTGTTTCCACAGTGCATACAGTGACCCCGAAGGCGTTGGATGTTCTGCGCCAAACCCATTTAATACACTGCGTGACTCTATCAGCACCTGGTAATCAGGACAGTATTACTTTCTGCCACAAGGTGGCGGTAATGCACCTGAAAGCTGCCTGCTATCCAACTACAGGCAAACAACTCAGGAGTTAATTGATTAAGTAATAATAAATAAACCAACTTAATCAATAAATAAATAAAATGCAAACGCAAGCTCCGCCCTCCCCCCCCCCCGCAGGGACGTGTCTGAGTGTGGGTGCAGTCGCAGGGATCGTGGTGGCTTGCTTCGTGGCCGTCGTGCTGATCATCGTTGCCGTCGTGTTGATCGTCCGTCAGCGGAAAGGTACGTTCCCCCTTCGTTCCCCGCGAAGTGTTCCGGCTCGGCGCTGATCCTATCCCGTCCGTTGCAGTGGACCGCAGACTTCGGAGCGTGATCACGAATCAGAAGCAGAGCCTCAACAACCGATCGATGGTAACGACTAGGTCCCGGTTATGTCAGTTACCGTGGTGACAGTGCTTCCGTGTGACGGTCCCTATCTCCCGTTTCAGGTTCCTCCGGCGCCGCGGAACGGCCACGTCAACCCGGCGTTCCCCGGCGACCAATCAGAGCCGGCGTCGCACAACGTGAACGGATTCGGTGGCCCGATAAACCGGCCGACGGCAGCCACGCATCGGCGTTCCGATGACGGGAACCCAGAGACGCTGACGCAGTTCAGAGCCGCCAACGACAACACGGCGCGAATTAACGGAACGCTGTTAAGCGGTGACGATCCACTGCGTTCCGGTATGAACGGCGGCCCGCAGAACCCTGACCCGACCCGGTCAGGGCAACAGAACCCGAATATTCTTATACAGACAGGTGGGGGGGAGGCGGGGGCTCATACTGTCCTTATAAACCTAAACACGGTACCGAGGCAGCCCAACACCAGTGCACAACCGCAGACGGTGCAGGTCAGCTTAAACGCACCTCCTGCTTCAGGACCGATGAACCCGAACCAGAACCAGAACCAGAACCAGAACCAGAATGGGAATCCTGCAGCGGGTGCAACACATCAAAGCAATCCGGTCCGGCAGACCCCCCCTGCGTACCCGTCTCGGACTCGGACGGAGGAACGCCATGACCCTGGAGCCAGACCACGAGGTTCCGGTGACCTCGTTCAGCCTCGCGCTTCGCGACCCCCCCGCCGTTCGGACGACCCGTACCCCGCATCGGAGGAACCGACCACACGCGCCAACTACCCACAATCCAGAGCTGCCAATCATCCTGACACCAGCGCAGACCTGCGGCAGATGCCATGGGACCTCCTGCGCGGTACTCCCGCCTATCCCAGCCGTCCAGTGGACGATACGGAGAGCGATGACTCCGAGTCGCCGTCGTCGTCGTCTCAGGACAGATCCCCAGACGCGGCGGGGGGACGTCCGCCACCGTCTTTGAGAACCAGAAGGTCGACGGCTGAGGCTCTGGTGAGGAACGTCTCCAGATCTTCACGCAGAGACGTGATGAGACAGCTGGCCCAAACTGCGGCTCAGAGGCGATCTCGGCCCGGGCAGAATGGGGCGGGGCAGGAGGTTGCCCGGCGTCGTCCGGGGTCGTCCGACTCGCCCCAGAACCGTCCAGAACCGACACGTCCGGTGGAACGTGCAGACGTGTCCAACAGCATGTGGGTTCCTCAGCTTCAGAGCGCTCAAACGCAGACCTCCGAGCCGCCGAGCGCGATCGGTCGCTCCGGTCAGAGGCAGGCTGGACCGCCGAACACGGACGCCCCCCCCACCAGCCCCCTGACCCAGGCTGCTCTGCAGCTGCACACCGTCCGAACTTCAAACCCCCATCTTCACCAGATTCATCAGAACCAAGCGACGATGCAGAACCCTCAGGTTTCTCCTCCCGAGCAGGTCAATCGGGACGGCCAGGTTGCCCCCACACCACCCCCCGTGCTGCGACCGGCCGAGTTTCGCACGCTACCGAAACAGTCCCTTCCGAAACCACAGACTCTGGGGCCTATCCCGGTCATGAAACGGCCGTTGGCACCACACCACGCACACAGACCTCCCCACATGCCGAGGCATGTTAGGACCATGGGGCCCAACCTGCACAGGAACCCACACCTGCACGCTGGGGCTCACCTGCACCACCCAGCACGTTTACACCAGGTGAGAGGTTTTTAGTTTGCATGTTCTCCACGTGTTTTGTCAGTTTCCCCCAAAATCCAGAACCCAAGGGCATTCGGTGTCACACCCTGCCACGTCCAATACGCGGACGCTCTCGCTGTGGTGACCCGATCAAGAACGGATCAAGAGAGTTTCGCTGATCAAGCACATCCTTGCGGTCTATGGCAAGTTCCGCCGAGACGAAACATAAAGAACACGCTGCAGTCAGCAGGTTCTTCAGTCTCCAGTACTAAATTTAAGATGATTGGTCACACCGCATCATAAAAATAGCAACCCACCAAAGTCAGTGCGCAATACAGTCGGTTTATTGTATGTCACGCCCAAAACACCTGTTAATCACAGTCATTAAGCATGAGTTTCACTTTGATTCAGAGATCTGACGGATAAAGAGCCAAAATGGCGGCAGGTCGAGTCACAGGCCCAGTTTCAACTCTCTTAATGAAGCACTTACATTTGATTCGGCTCAGATTTTAAGGCCTCAGGGTGTCTCTCCTGAGCATCGGCGAGATGGTGGGAAGTTCTTCAGTTGTTAATATAACGTCTTGAGAGAAACATTGCACATTGCACAGCGACGGTATGGATGTGTGTCACTGCAGGGCATTAATGAGAGCGGATTCTATTTGTTGCTGGTTGCTGGGTTAACAGGATGTGAGTAATATCACTCTGTGGAAGTGTGAACGTGGGACAGCAGGGTGGTTTAGACTTAAAGAAAGTCTCGCCTGTACCTCGTCCTGTTACACTCACTGCAGCGCTTAAAGCAAAACAGCAGACTGGGTTGAAGGTGACGAAGGTGTAGCTCTTCGTCACCGTACAGAAAGCCTTCTGTGAAGCAGAAGCACTATAGCAGCAAATGAGCAGTGAGAATCTAGAACATAATACAATATAATATAATATTAAACAGGTGTATTGTTAGTTATAAGTAGGGGTGCGAATCTCTCAGTGTCTGGCGATTCGATTTGATTCCGATTTTCGATTTTTTGAGGTCACGATTCGATTCTGAATCGATTTTCGATTCAGAAACGATTTTTCAGTTCAAATGCTCTTTAAATTTTGTTTAAATTGTGCAAAATGAAACGGCGACGTAAACAAATAGAACATTTAAAACAATACTTTCAGGTTCCGTCCTGTATCAAATCTTTTTGCATCATTTTATATTTATACGAAAAATAGGATTGTGCATAAAAGTCTGTAACTAAATGAGCAGTATGAGGTTCGCTGAGCTGCCCGGCTTTTTCTTACATAAAAAACATCCATCAATGAACCAATAATTCAAAATATATTAATACAAAAGTTTCCCATGGTGCATTAAGCTTTTAATCAAACTAAAATGCAGACTTCAGTCAGAGTGCATTTATATTTTGCAAATCTTTAAAACTTAACATTAAAAATAAAATCCACACTTCACTCTATTTAACTATATTACACCAACATTAGCTACATTTTCAAAACCTAACCTAATAATAAATAAAATATTAATCTTCTTTTATCTCAGGGTTGACGGCGCGACAAACGGGCTCGCGCGCTTCGTATTTCTCTTCTCTCTTTAAAACCCAAACGCCGACGGGGGGGGGGGGGGGGGGGGGGGGGGAGAGAGAGATATAACGCATTTTTAAAAAAACGATTCATTGTACATTTCGAATCGATTCATTGTGCATTTTGGACTACGAATCGCGATTCTTTGAAGAATGGATTTTTTTTTTTTTCAGCTTTGAATTTTTATGGTGTTACTTTCATAATGACATTGCACAGAGAACGTCGGCACAGAGAACGAATAAGAACCTGGCTCGTCTCATGGTTTCGACCTCACTGAGGTTTTGATGGTTTCCTGTTCGAGCCTACGATGATGTTTAAAGGGAGACTGTGAGTAGAAAAGGACGATCCTGACGTCCACGTCCTTCACGTCCACGTGCTTTAAAATGATCTACTAGCAGTTCTAATCTGAGCGGTAGGTTCTCCCTGTGGACTGAAGCAGAGCGATGGCCACTGCGTGTGTAACATTGTGGGTAACTATGGATACCAGAAGAAGGTGATGATTTCGAGTTGCACGACCTGTGAAAGAGTTCACTGAAACGATGTTAATGGGTCATTTTGTGGCAGCGAACTGTGAGAAAAAAAAAAATGGTGTCAGTTTTTTTTTTTGTCCCCGATCGCACGCTGTGGGAGAACTGCACGGCAAGGAACGAAATCAATGAGACAAAAAAAAAACTAACAAATCTTAAATACATTTCATTTTCTAATTTTAAGAAATCTGACAAGATAAACTAGTTCACTGACTATGTTGGCTGATATTTTTTTTCTTGATTTTTTCATTCATTCATTCATTATCTTCCGCTTTATCCTATATTAGAGTCGTGGGGGGGGGGGGGGTGTTCCCCATGCCCATCCAGGGGAGAACGTTTCGGGCGCTGGGCAGATACACCCAGGACAGGACGCCAATCTATCGCTGGGCACACACTCACTCACACAGACACACTCTATATGGGGCAATTTGGAGAACTCATTGACCTTGATCCATGTTTTTGGACTGTGGGAGGAAACCGGAGAACCCGGAGGAAACCCACGCGGACACGGGGAGAACATAGAAACTCCACCCAGATGCGGATTCGAACCGGGAATCCCTTGGCGAACATGCCAAACCACTAATCCACCGTGCCTTTTCTTGATTTGTGTTTATTTATTATTTTAAATTTTTTTTTGACATAGATTCTGTTTTTGTCATGGTTCTCTTCTGTTGTGTTCATTTAATGCAAAATAAAATGAGAGAGAGGTTTGTTTAGTTTCCTCACGTCTTCACCAAACAGTGAGAGAACCTCTCTGATCTGTACAGGGCATTTCATTTAACTTCATCCAAGATTTTGGAGTTTTATCAAAATTACACTGTACCATCCTCCCAGCACTTTACACTCTAAAATTACAAACTTTACCTCTACAAACTCAAAATTACACTCTATTATCCTTGCCCGACCTGCAATCTGCTGGTTTAATAGATTAGGCTCAAAGCTTTAACATACATATTTTGTATGTGATGCTCTGTTTTCATCTGAACTGTCTTCCATTAAAAAACCAGTATTTTTAAAACTCATTATCATTATTATTATTATTATCATTATTATTATTATCATTATTATTATTATTATTATTACTATTATTATTATTATTATTAATCTCATTCTGTCTGGTTCTCGTGACAGATCCACAGAAGTCGACCCAGACCCTGACAGAATTCAACCCGGGTGTTTGTTTACAACCAGGCTAATTATGATCGGCATCGCGGTGCCTGAAGGTCCAAACAGAGGAAACGGCGTCCATCAAAAGCCTTTAAATGAAACCACAGCAGCACTGCTGCACTAAAACCCCCACACTGCAGAACTGACAATACACAATCCACCACCCAAAGGTTACCTGGACTGTGACGACGGTCCTGACCGATAAAACAAAACAACACAGATGGACAGAAGTCGGAAGTGGGCGTGTGCAAATGTGTGAATTTGTGAGAAGTGGAACTTTGCAGACTCACTGGTGATGCTGTGAGATAGAACAGCTGACCCGTGGACATGTTTACATCCAGAGAACATTAAAAGCTTTTGGCTTTGCTCTCGGTCTCGATTTATTTTCTGCAGCGTGGATGTGAAACGCACGTTTAGAACCTTCAACACGACCACAGGCGCCGTTACGTGCAGTATCACAACCCCCCTGTTAATTATAACCTAACACTGTTGGGCTCCAGTCACGTCCTGCTCTGTGTGTGTGTGTGTGTGTGTGTGTGTGTGTGTGTGTGTGTGTGTGTGTGTATGTGTGAGGATGATGTGTGCATCTGAGATGCTAGTTGAATAAAGAAGGTTCTAAATACCTTTTAAAACTTTCATCTAGAGCCTGGTGGAGGATTCATTCATTCATTCATTCATTCATTATCTCCCGCTTTATCCTCTATTAGGGTCGCGGTGGGGTTCCCCATGCCCATCCAGGGGAGAACGTTTCGGGCACTGGGCAGATAGACCCAGGACAGGGCGCCAATCCATCGCTTGATTCATGTTTTTGGACTGTGGGAGGAAACCGGAGAACCCGGAGGAAACCCACACGGACACGGGGAGAACATGGAAACTTGGTGGAGGATTAAACCGAAAAAAATAAAATGAGATGAGAATAAGTATTTGGTGATGTTGAAACGGATGTGTGTGTGGTGTGTGTGTGTGTGTGTGTGTGTGTGTGTGTGTGTGTGGGCAATGTGATGGTGTCATGAGCTGAGTGCATGAAACAGAAGTTTCTTCACACGAAGAAAACCGATAAAATCGTGAGAACATGTTCATGATTAGCCCCCCCCCCCCCCCCCCCCCCCGCGCCGCATGTCCGATTTTAAAACCTTTCGTGTTGTGATTCCGTCATTGCCCTGTTTGCTCAGTTGCTAGGTAACGGCGCAAGACTTCAAAGAAAATCAAACGAGAACGTCTTTTAGAACTTCTAAAAAGGACCGACGGTTTCTCATGTTTGTTATTTATTTATTGATTCGAATCCCAATCTCGGTGGAGTTTCCATGTCCTCCCCGTGTGAAACCGGTGAACCCGGAGGAAACCCACGCGGACATGGGGAGGACATGGAAACTCCAACCAGATGTGGATTCAAACCGGGAATCCCTAGCGCTGAGAGGAGAACATGCTAAACCACTAAGCCACCGTGCCCCGTACTCGTATATGTTTATACGTATTTTTCTCATAGATGTCGTCATGGCGACGTGGAGGCGCTCTCACGATTAAGAAATTGTAACGTTTTTAATCGTGATTAATTGCAAAATCGATAATTGGTCTCATCCCTAGTGCTGATCACGGCGCCAATTTGTATTAAACTAAAAAAATAATTTTAAAAAATATATAATATTCATTCATTCATTATCTCCCGCTTTATCCTCTATTAGGGTTGCGGTGGGGTTCCCCATGCCCATCCAGGGGAGAACGTCCCGGGCGCTGGGCAGATAGACCCAGGACAGGACGCCAATCCATCGCTGGGCACACACTCACTCACACAGACACACTCTATATGGGGCAATTTGGAGAATTCAATTGACTTGATCCATGTTTTTGGCCTGTGGGAGGAAACCGGAGAACCCGGAGGGAACCCACGCGGACACGGGGAGAACATGGAAACTCCACCCAGATGGGGATTCGAACCGGGAATCCCTAGGGCTGAGAGGAGAACGTGCTAAAGCACTAAGCCACCATGCCGCCATATTATATAATATAAAAAAAATAACAAATTTACAGTTCTAAAGTAAATGTATAACGGCTTCGGGTTTGCCGTCGTCTGTCAGCATACTTTTCGTGCCACGTGCTGTGTGTTTATCCAGCACGTGTGCGTTGCTTAGCATTTAAACCGCGGTGTGTTTGGGCCTCTCTCATAATTGGCCTCGTCGAGCCGTTGGTTCGGTGAGAAGAACGCGACGCTAAACGCGGGGCCTGTGCGCGGTGCTAAACGCTAATCACTTTTTATTCGGCGCTCCGTACACAGATGCTCCTTCCGACGCTGCTCAATTAGCCCCATCCGGCACGGCGCCGCCATCCCCCCCCCCACCCGCGGACGAGCCGCTCGGCTGACTATGAAGGAGAGGCGCTGAAAGGATGCGACTCCTATTTATTATGCACATTTGTTTAACTCTAATGAATCGCTTAATGCTAATGACGGCAAGTGGCGGAGGTTAGCGTGAAGGGCTCCGGCAAATTGGATTCTGAAGCGAAGGGCTAAGTAATCATTCGTGGTGGCTGACTTCACCAGGACCAGCCGCTTGATTAATTGTAATCTTTTAATTGCACGTATTAATGTGATTTGTTGCGTTACGGGAGCCGCTTCCCAATCCGCCGGATTCGCGCGCTCCGATCGGAAAGTGGAAAGGAAAACAACATATTGTCATTAAATGTTACTTGATCTTATTAGAGCGGCGCTTTGGGCCGCGGCGTGGAACGGAGCGCGTGATAAACACATTAGAGCGATTGGGGAAGCAAGAGGATCGCAAATCGATGAGCCACGCGTTTTATCATGACTCAGCAGTTTGCGCGGCGAGACGATGGAGCGAGATTAGAGTCGTAAATGAATAAATCACTCCGAAATGTTTCAACGGTTCGAGACTTTCAGCATCTGCAAACCAACGCTGAAACGCCGACGCGGCATTTAATGATACATATATACCAATGTGATATATACACTACATAGACTATCCATCCATCCATCCATTATCTTCTGCTTTATCATATATTAGGGTCGCGGGGGGGGGTTTCCCTATGCCCATCCAGGGGAGAACGTTTCGGGCGCTGGGCAGATACACCCAGGACAGGACACCAATCTATCGGTGGGCACACACTCACTCACATACCCACACTCTACATGGGGCAATTTGGAGAACTCAATTGACTTGATCCATGTTTTTGGACTGTGGGAGGAAACCGGAGAACCTGGAGGAAACCCACGTGGACACGGGGAGAACATGGAAACTCCACCCAGATGGGGATTCGAACCCGGGAATCCCCAGCGCTGAGAGGAGAACATGCCAAACCACTAACGATCAAATCTCATTATATCAAGCACGGTTTGGGGAAGGCCCCAGCATGAATGTGCCGTGACCTGCTGTAGATGATAATATAATAACCTGATGGTGCACCACTAACCCCGAACGTGCGAACATGCCCGACGATCATGAGTCGTGACCCAAAAGGGTGGTCGCAAAAATGGCTTACACTTTCAGAACACCTCACGCTGCGCACGCTCATCTGTAGAACACCGGGCATGGGTCCGATCACCAGAACCTGCTGCTGAAGGAGGAATAACGGGCAAAGTCAGAAGAACAGAGCAGATAGAATGAACTGTAAATTTTAAAAAATATCATACACTCATTCTTTTACCTGTATGTGTGTGTGTGTGTGTGTGTGTGGGTGGGGGGTGTTACTGTGGGTGCTATTAAATTAATGAACATTAAACATGAACCATTTTCACAGCTGTTTGCTTCCAACATTGTGAGAAGAGTTTGGGAAAGGCCCGTTTCTGTTTCAGTGCACAAAGCCGGGTCTATAAATGGTAAAGTGCATTTGGTGCAGGAGAACCTGACGGCGGCGCTGACTGAAGTCCTGACGTCGGGACGAACGAGGACGGAGCCTGAACAGCTGACCCTCCCATCCAACATCGGTGCCTGACCTCACAAATGCCGGTTAAACAGAAACATCACCCGAGTTCCTTTCACCATCAAGTTCTGCTGAAGGGAAGCTTCTGAAGAGCTCTGCAGGACGTGTGGCCTCTTTCAAGAAGTTGGTTTCATGCAAATTTAAAAAGGAACCTGAAAGTGGAAGTGAAGCTTAGTTTGTCTTACAGTTTAAAAGTGGCGTTTTAAAGAATAGAACAGAAAACGTGCACGACACACCGAGGCAAGAGAGTCAGAGAGCGTGTCACGGGGTGATAATGGTTTTGTAGTATCGCGAAGAAACTAATAGGTCCGTTTATCACACGAGGGAATTTCTACGTTAATGGGACCAACAATAACAGATCGAGATCGAGAACCGAAAGTGTACTCGAAATGAAAGTGTTGAATGAATCACATGATAAGGATCTTAGATTGATTCAGCTTTAATTAACTCACTGATGATTAATACATTCATTCATTCCTTTTTTAAATATTGCTTAGGAGACTGAACCCAGCGCTCACTGCGTGAGAAACATTTAGGTTCACCCAGCCATCCCACACCAGGAACAACATCAGGACCAACACCAGGACCAACACCAGACCAACACCAGGACCAACATCAGGACCAACACCAGGAACAACATTAGGACCAACATTAGGACCAACATAAGGACCAACATCAGGACCAACACCAGGACCAACACCAGGACCAACATCAGGACCAACACCAGGAACAACATTAGGACCAACATTAGGACCAACATTAGGACCAACATCAGGACCAACACCAGGACCAACACCAGGACCAACACCAGGACCAACACCAAGACCAACACCAGGACCAACATAAGGACCAATATCAGGACTAACATCAGGACTAACATCAGGACCAACATCAGGACCAATATTAGGACCAACACCAAGACCAACCCCAGGACCAACACCAGGACCAACACCAAGACCAACACCAGGACCAACATTAGGACCAACATCAGGGCTACATTAGGACCAACATCAGGACTAACATCAGGACCAACACCAGGACCAACATCAGGACTAACATCAGGAGCAACGTCAGGACCAACATTAGGACCAACAACAGGACCAACACAGGACCAACACCAGGACCAACACCAGGACCAACATCAGGACTAACATCAGGACCAACGTCAGGACCAACATTAGGACCAACAACAGGACCAACACCAGGACCAACACCAGGACCAACATCAGGACTAACATCAGGACCAACATCAGGACCAACATCAGGACCAACACCAGGACCAACATCAGGACCAACATCAGGACCAACACCAGGACCAACATCAGGACCAACACCAGGACCAACACCAAGACCAACACCAGGACCAACATTAGGACCAACATCAGGGCTAACATTAGGACCAACATCAGGACTAACACCAGGACTAACCCCAGGACTAACATCAAGTCCAACACCAGGACCAACCTCACTGTAGGTTTAGTACCTGCAGTCATGTTGACCTCCATATGTTAAGACTGGGAGGGAAATCAGGCCTCCTGCACAGATGTGGGGAGAACATACAAATTCCCTTCATAAATTATAAACAGTGTGGCAAGACCTTCTAAGAAGCAAAACATGTGCAACTCGTTCCGGTCACGGAATTTCAACATGCACAACCCTCACCAAAAACCTTTTTGTTTACACCATGCATGTTTGCTATGACATCACATCCTAAACCTTTAGGGGTTCCTCTACAGGTGTGTCAATTGTGATTGTGGTGGAACTCCGGCTGCTGTGAGGCTTTCTAGAGATCTTTGAGATGAAAGACACCTGGTTTCAAAATCAGCATCTGGAGACCACAGACGATAAGAAGTCACCTCGGGCCCAACTGAAGGAAACCGTGAAAGAAGCTTTTGTTTAAAAGAGGAAACGGAGTCTTTCTGTTTCAAAATAAGTTAACAAGTCTAATTCAGTAGAACCTCACTCTGTTCTGATGCATGCATCGCTCTGAAGGCTGGTGGTTTCCAGCCTGGAGCCAAACCTAACTGACCCAGGGTTGCCGTATCCTGACCAACCCTGTGCCCTGACCCCACCAACAAAGATGTTTGGGATAAAAGTGTCTGCAGAACTTTAAACTGACCAAACATTCCATTATTTTGCAGATGCTTTTATCCAAAGTCTGTATGCTGAGTCCTGGGTTTGAAACACATGCTCAGCCATCACAGCACTGACGCGATAAGGGTCACGGTCCACAATGGCAAGTCCATACAGTTTGAACCACCAACCTTCAGATTGACAACAACTGATCTACTATCTTCATTAGCTTTATATGTCAATCGTCATCTTGTACACCCACCGAGAGGATACAAGCCAGACGAACTGACTCATGGTCAGTTCACTCATTTTTATGACATTTGAAAGCAATAAATCACGACAAATCAAAGAATCCGATCACATCACGCGTCATAAACAGAAAAGATATGATATGCTACTGTTTCACGAAGCCGAGATTATATCACTTTTATATCACATATTTTGTGAATTTCCAATTTCAATGTATCCTAATAATAACTTATAATAATTAGTTATAAATAATTACTAACTTTATTGTACTGCTGAACAATTAAATTAAATAAACAGAATTATAAAGAGTCGGTATAAATGAAGGATTTCAACTATAACTGACAGCGTGATTACACACGACCCGCTTAAAGTGCCATGAGGTGTATATCTTTATCCAGTCTAATCTAATGTCTAAGCTTAAGTCATCATCCCTAAAACAGAACTGTTTCGCCGATCGCCTGCAGAACTCAGAAGAGCGTCAGAGGCAGCGAGCTTGTTGTGAACGCGTACGAGAACCAAACTTTCATTTGTCGTGGAGGTTAAAAAAGGGCAAACGTGAAAAAAGTTTGTTTCCTTGTAAAGTCATTGGTGTGAAGTGCAACCATCACATGGTTTCTCAGATGTCATTCCAGCCCATTCAGTCATGAAGCAGCATCAGATCTAATTCTCTAAAAACAGACCTCTAAACCAAGGTCTTCAGTGTCAGAAACGACGAGAGGCGGGTGACTATCAGACGAGACGACTGCTGCGTAAGGTAAGGACACCTATATGCAACTAAAGGTTTGTTTAATTAAGAAACACAAAATAATAGAATGAAAATGAGACTCTGAGGATGTAACTGTTAAATCTGATGAATTAAATGCTTATATTTAAATTTGAAAACTTCAGAATCTCACAGAATCCATCACATCTTTATACCATGTGTTTTTCTTTTTGTATTATGTTTAACATCCTGCACATCACAAGGTCCTGATGTCAGACTGATGAACTCTGCTTCGTATTTAAAATAGATTTTTAGATTCTAATAAAAGTGAGGGGTTTGAATTGAGGTCAGGTTTAGGGTCCGGTGCGAATGTTTACAAAAAAAATATACACTGTGCTCAGCATGAATAAGTAATTAAGTTAAATAAATTAAAAAAAAAATATTTGAAGACAAGCATTGCAATATAATTATTATTATAGCTTTACAAAATAACAAGTTTTTTTTAATTAGCTGCAGAAATGCATAAACTCTACATATAAAACTAAATAAGTATATCATATGACCTTAATGATTTTTCGAGTTCTGAGCATATAATAAACAAGTTTATGACAAAATCCAACATCCGTCTTTTTCCAATTTTTAAACTTAGACATAAACACAAAACATGAGGAGCGAGGAGTAAAATTGTCAATTATTATTATTTTTTTTATGTTGCTGAAGAAAACCGAGGAGCTTCAGTCGTGTCATGTTTAATATCATTGGAAAGAGTAGTTTGTCTAGATTCAGTTAATACCAAATTTTATCTATGTGGAGTTATTTATTTGAGGCACGTAGATAAAATTTCCAGTGAACCTCAAACTAAACAAAAACTAATCTTTAGCAGCACCTTTTAAAGCAGAACTTAAATATCTTAGAATAACTTCTTCTGAGTGGAGCCCATTCTGAGAATCATCCATCACAGAGAACTGAACTGTAACTACACTGATCTCTCTGTGGACAGAACACATCATACACACAGGAGCGTCGGAGGAAATGTCTGACCGTGATGTCGGACACTGATTCTGGATTTGTGCCAGGGGTCATTCCAAAGGTGTTGCATTGGGGATGAGGTTAGAACTCGGTTCGGAACACTCAAGTTCTTCCTCACCAAATACACTTTCATGGGTCACCAAATTTCATGGGTCATGCTTTGTCATGCTGGAATGGAAACAGGTCCTTCCCCAAACTGTTGTCACCAATTTAGAATGCATGGCCAGCTGCTTGGTTTTATAAACTTGCAGCAATGCAACAGAAGACATGCATACATTTGATAATCATGAGTTGTGTCCCAAGTGGTCACAAAGTGGTGTAGTGGTTATTGCTTTTACCACGCAGCAAGATGATCCAGGGTTCAAATCTCTTTTACAACTGAAGGTCATCAGCGCCCATTAGTACCTCTGGAGTTTTGGGGGTCAAGTACATCAATAAAGTCCTGCTAACATATTTGAGTAGAACCATCCATCCATCCATTATCTTCTGCTTTATCCTCGACTAGGGTCGTGGGGGGGAAGGGGGGTATGCCCATCCAGGGAAGAACGTTTCGGGCGCTGGGCAGATACACCCAGGACAGGGCGCCAATCTATCGCTGGGCCACACACTCACTCACACAAACACACTCTATTTGGGGCAATTTGGAGAATTCAACTCACCTTGATTCATGTTTTTGGACTGTAGGGGGAAAACCACACAGACAAAGGGAGAACATGCAAACTCCACCCAGATTGGGATTCGAACCAAGAAATCCCCAGCGCTGAGAGGAGAACGTGCTAAAACCACTAAGCCACCGTGTCGCCCGAGTAGGAACATTAAAAAGCAAAAATAAAAAAAAATAAAAAAAGGTTTCCTGTGACATTTCAGTTTTCACACATCTACAAAGTTAATAGTTGCAAAGAGATTCAGGGAAAAGCTAAAATAAGAGCAGATCGTGCAACCGATTTCAGCAGCTGGAAAAAGACATGTTTACAAGCCATGCAGGAAATATATCCTGTATAAAAAGTATTGAGGCACGTACGTACACACATCCGTACGCCGCTATATAACGCAGAGCTAAGCAAAGTGTCCTGATCTGACTAATTAATTAAACTATGATTTATTAATCCTGAATTAATACATCAGGATCTAAAGTAGTTCTGCCGTCCAACGTCCATCAGAAACCAGACTGAGACTGAGATGATAAGTCATCATGTCCAGCTATAAGCTGAGTGGTAATTACCACAAACACCCCAAACCTGCGGTCGAGGTAAACAGGGTATGTTTTTTTTTTTAGAACCCTCGAAACCGGTGAGACTTGAGGTCCTGATGAGAAACCACGGTGTAATTTTAACACAGACTCGACGCAGAACCTAAACAGCTCATGGGTCTTCATCACGGATTTAAAGAATAAAGATCTGTAGTTTACCCCTCAGCGTGTTTTTAAATAGAACACTGAAGTCCTGTAGATGGCGCTGTGTCAGCCAGATTTACATGTATAAATAAGGTAAACGTGGATCTTCACAAATCCCCGTTCTCACGGTCTGCGATAAATCTGTTCGGAACCCGATGTTTATATTTCCACGTGTGAGGCCCCACTGAGGCTCGGTCCTCACAAGGTTTCTTCCTTAAATAACAACATAACAGGGAGTTTTTTCTTGCCACTGTCGCTTAACGGCTTTTAATTCTGTTAATTCTTTTAATTCTGCTTCATGACGATTGTAAAAATCGCTCTATAAATAAATTACTTGAACTTGAATGTCAGACGTCGTCGCTATCTCGGCGGCGAATCATCAACACGGACGCCGCACGTCCAACACCACTGAACGCCGAAGCCAACTGGACGCTTTGTACAGAGAATGCAGATCCATAGAACCCACGCTATACTGAGGGTTCTCCATTCACACTCAAATTAGCCTGCGTTAGCTTCATGCTAAAAATATTAGCGTCGAAAATAATAAACAAGCTCATAATTTAGGGGTTCCAGTGAAGTTCAGGAGAACAGGAGAACATTTCCACAGAAAAAGTCTGAGTTCACCACAGAAAATAAAATGGGTCTTTAAAAAAAATTTTTTTTTTTTTTTTTTTTTTTTTTGGAAAACCCCGTTTATTTTTTGCCGTTGAACATCCTGCTTCGACCCAGCGTGCCATATCTGGGCTTTACAACTAGAGCGTGATGCACTACTTCAGTGATTTGTTCACACTTCACACTTCAGTGATCAATTATTACAACCAAACAGACCAATAAGACTTGATGTACACGTAGCCAAAAAGCGAGCTTGCTAAAAATGTGTATAGTAAGCATTTCTGATTTTAAAAAATTAGTACGTTCCGTGATTTAGTAAATGCTCTATGTATCGTTAACTTAGGGACAGGGTTCTGTTACCCTCAGTGCTACACTGCTGTGCTAATGCGCTAATTCTGGTGCTAGTTCCCGCTTAGTGACGCCCTGCAGATGATCGGTACTCTACCGCATTACTCTAAACGTCGTTACCCGTGACAGACCGACAGTAACCCTGAGAAAAGAGCAATGGTCGGTAAATAAAACAGCCCGAATATTGGATCTCTCATTGATTATTAGCGTGGTTTAGTGGTTTAGCACGTTCTCCTCTCAGCGGTAGGGATTCCCGGTTAGAATCCCAATCTGGGTGGAGTTTCCATGTTCTCCCCGTGTTTGCGTAGGTTTCCTCCGGGTTCTCCGGTTTCCTCCCGCAGCCCAAAAACATGAATCAAGTCAATTGAATTCCCCAAATTGCCCCATAAAGAATGTGTGCCCAGTGATAGATTGGCGCCCTGTCCTGGGTGTATCTGCCCAGCGCCTGAAACGTTCTCCCCTGGATGGGCATGGGGAACCCCCCCCACGACCCTAATAGAGGATAAAGCGGAAGATAATGAATGAATGAATGAATGGTGTAGCATGTGGTAGCTTGTGAAATGATGACGTGGCAATTTTTTAAGGGACCGTAATCACGTTTCTCATTATTTTCTTTTCCTCGTATCTACAGATCACTTGAGAGGTGACCATGCCGTGGTCTCAGGAGATGAGAATATGGGTCATAGTGGTCGACTGCATTACCCTGATCACGGGCCTTCCTGCGAATCTGCTCGCTCTCTACACCTTCATTCGGAAGATCAAACAGAGTGCGACCCCTCTGGACGTGCTGTTGCTCAACCTCAACATCTCCGACCTGGTCTTTCTCTTCTTCCTTCCCTTTCGCACCCACGAGGCCGTCAACAGGAGGTGGAATTTAAGGTACTTTCTTTGTCCGCTCTCGGGATTCGTCTTCTACAGCACCTTCCACAACAGCATCCTGCTTCTAACCGCCATCGGTGTGGAGCGCTACCTGGGCGTGGCCTTCCCGATCAAGTACAAGATCAAGCGGCACCCTCGAAACGCAGTCATCTCCAGCATCTTCTTCTGGCTGATTTCCATGGGACACTGCAGCATCATCTTCGTGATGCAGTACTACAGGCACAACAACACCGAGCTGGACTCCTTCAACAGCGACACCTGCTACAGGAACTTCAGCAAGGAGCAGCTGAAGATCCTCGTGCCGTTCCGTCTGGAGCTCGGCATTGTGCTGTTCTTCATTCCCTTCACCATCAGCTGCTTCTGCTACGTCAACTTCATCATCATCCTCTCGCGGCTGCCCAATCTCAAGCCCAAGAAGCGGTTCAGAGCCATCGGTCTGGCGCTGATGACCTTCCTGGTCTTCGTCATCTGTTTCATGCCGTTGAACGTGTCCCAAGTTGTGGGATACGTCAACAACGACAGTCCGGAGTGGAGAGTCTATGCCGTTATTCCCAGCACCCTGAACGCGTCCATGGACCCGTTCATATTCTATTTCTCCTCCTCGGCGCTCCGGGAGAACTTCAGACGGCTCTTAAGGGAATTTTCCAATCGCCTGCATCTCTCCGCTTTCCGCAATGCGTGCTGTTCCAGTCCTACCGGTGGAGAGGAGAAACAGTCCATGGAAAGTTCCCGAGACAATCAGTTACAGACGAGCACAGACTTTTAGCTGGACAAAAACATTTGGTAGTCATCAGTGGGCCCATTGGTGCTTTTACCCCGTGTTTTGTCGCAGGGGGAAACCACCCTACCCTCGAAACACCACTCGTCTGAACTGTTGGGTTTTCATTTGGGCTGCAACTAACGACTGTTTTAATAATCGATTAATTGCTCCATCATTTTTAGAATAGGGCAGGCACGGTGGCTTAGTGGTTTAAGATGTTCTCCTCTCAGCACTAGGGATTCCCGGTTCGAATCCCAATCTGGGTGGAGTTTCCACGTTCTCCCCAGGTCCGCGTGGGTTTCCTCCGGGTTCTCCGGTTTCCTCCCGCAGTCCAAAAACATGGATCAAGGTCAATTGAATTCTCCAAAATTGCCCCATATAGAATGTGTCTCTGTGAGATTAGATTGCCCCCTGTCCTGGGTCTATCTGCCCAGCGCCCGAAATGTTCTCCCTTGGATGGGCATGGGGAACCCCCCGCGACCCTAATAGAGGATAAAGCGGAAGATAATGGACAGACGGACGGTTTAGGGGTGCTGTATCTTGGCCTACCGTCTACATTGGGTCAAAACAGGGAGAACATGCAAATGCCACACAGAAAGGACCTCGTCTGCCCTGCCTCGGGGTGGGCATGGGGAACCCCCCGCGACGCTATTAGAGGATAAAGCGGAAGATAATGGATGGATGGATTTTTCGATTCACCTTTGTTCAGAACTATATCATTGAAAAACAGTGCAAATAAGTGCTTACAATAATTAAATAATAGATAGATTAAAAAACAATAAATATAATTAATGATAAATACATGGAATAAACATAATAAAAACAATAAATACAATTTATAATCGTTTGCTATGGAATTCTCTGGAATGAGTAAGACAGTACAGAGTGAGTATTGTAGCACGATTTAAGCAGGTCAGTAAATGTCAGGGTTTTATTTACAGTATTAGCTTAAGGGATGTATTTTCCCCGCGTTGACAAAGCGCCGCCGGAAATAACAAAGCGAGTAGCACGTAAATCGTATGGCACAACAAATCAACATTCATTATTATTCATTTAATAATCGATCACCGATTTTATCGATTCGTTGTTCCTGCCCAGCCCGAGTTTAAAGGCCCTGACCTTTAATTGTCGTTCTAGAGACAACGGATCGCTCAGACGGTCCATGCTTCGAACTCGAGCACTTTCTGTTTGCACTTTTTGGGATTGAAGTCGGATCTTTAAGGCCGAGTTGCTTGGGGTATATCTTAGCTCTGTATAAAGGCATTACACATTACATTTATATTTTATATTTAGACGTTTAGCAGACGCTTTTATACAAAAAAAAAAACGACTTACAAATGAGAAGTCAATTGTTATGAAAAAAAACAGCTACACTGTAGAATTATCAAACCTGATCATTATCCCATCCTTTTTATTTATTTACTTAAAAAAATACATACATACATATATACATATATATATATATATATATAAATGTTTTCAGTTGTTTCTTAACGATGTCAAGTGTAATTTTTCATTCATATTCTGTTGATGTGTGCGTTATCTACAAGAATATTATTTTGGAAACCCTTTAAAAACTGTGAGGAAGAAACTCAACGGACTTTTAACCCTTCGTGTTCCACGCCACGCTCACGCTGCTTTCATACGGTGCAATGGTTTCATAATTCCACAAAGCTTACTTCCACTACCGAGGTTCTAACAGCCAACACGAATGTTAGACTGAGAATTGCCCCCTGCACATCGGAGCGTGCAAAAACCAGCGCACAGATGGCACGCAACGGGAAACGGGACAATTTTTTGCTGCACTTTTATTAAAATATGGTGGTTTCATTTTCGTGGCTTTGTGCGGCCTCGCTTCAGTCTGATGGATGGAGATGAACGTGTTGTAAATATTGTATATTGTATATGTAGCTGAATTCAAAACAGTGCAATTTAATAAGTATGATTTCCTTAAAATATATATATAATTTAAAAACTTTTTATTATAAAGCTTGAGCTGAATAAAGTTATTCTGTTTAATTCTGTATTTAAATATATTAAGTAATCGAGACGGTTTTGGTTACCACGGTGGATTAGTGGTTAGAACGTTCTCCTCTCAGCACTATGGTTTCAATCTCAATCTGGGTGGAGTTTCCACGTTCCCCCCGTGTCAGCGTGGGTTTCCTCCGGGTGCTCCGGTTTCCTCCCACAGTCCTAAAACATGGATCAAGTCAACTGAGTTCTCCAAATTGCCCCATATAGAGTGTGTCTGTGTGTGTCTCTGTGTGAGTGAGTGTGTGCCCAGTGATAGATTGCCCCCGTCCTGGGTGTATCTACCCAGCGCCCGAAACGTTCTCTCCTGGATGGGCATGGGGAACCCCACCGCGACCCTAATCGAGGACAAAGCGGAAGATAATGGATGGATGGAAGTATTCGGGACACTTTAGATGACTGCAGACTGGAGAAGTTGGTATGATAAGATGACATCAAGAAAATAAAGGAGATATTTTGGGTTGTAAACCTTCACTAGGTTAAATTACCTCAATTAATATGTGGCAGACAACATTGGTAGGTTCCAATCAGACACTGAATAACAACAACAAAACAACAAAGTCTTCAAGAAGGCATTGGACATTCTTACTCTTTAGGAGCCTGAGGAGGTTTATATACTCTCTACAATCACCAACCAGCGGTTTAATCACCTCTACATGCTTTGAGTAGCAGCACAGGTGATCGTGCACAGAGGAAACTTATAATAAACCGATGTGCACAATGTTTTGTTTGGTGTTTTGCACTCAGAGACGTGACCAATTACATCTGCATTAACAATCGCACCATTTGGAGGACACGTCATCACGGACATGGGTCGAGAAGAGGCATGACTTTCTCCTCTTCCTGTGTTAGAATCAGTCTGCGGGTTATATTTACCCAAATAAGGAAAACTAATCGAAAAAAAAGTCATTAAGAATAGGAACTCATGACATCCTGCTGCGGATATAATCTTGCCCCGAGATCTTCTGTGGGTTCCGCTGAACTGAAGCGGGGCATCAGCGCGAGAGTACGGGTTTTTTTTTTTTTTCCGTGTAGAAACATTCCATACCTTCACACCTTTACCGCAGTTACCGACAAACATTTTATAAACCATCCGGCTGCATCAAACCAAAATATAAACCCAGGGCCAAACAGGGGCAATACTTATTAAGCTGGGGTAGCAGGATGTTGGAGAAAGCAACCATGACACTGTTCCTGCCGACGCTTGAAGCAGTGACTTTAGAGGAACAAGTAAAAATTCGAGTGTCGAACGGTTCCTCACGGTAAAAATAACAACCGAGACGCCGCCGTCATGACACAGCTCACAGATCAGCTTCTTATTTTTGGTCGGAAATAAACCTCCTGGAAGGAAACTGCTGCTGCTGCAGCGTTCAGTCCTGCAGCGCCCATGATGCTTTATTTATATTCAGAACTTTTAATGGGGGGGGGGGGTGGTGGTCCTCATGTCCATCCAGGGGAGAACGTTTCAGACGCTGTGCAGATGCACCCTGGACTCTCACACACACATAGACACTATATAGGGGCCATTTAGAGCGGCCATTCATTCATTCATCCATCCATTATCTCCCGCTTTATCCTCTATTAGGGTCGCGGGGGGGTTCCCCATGCAAATCCAGGGGAGAACGTATCGGGCGCTGGGCAGATACACCCAGGACAGGGGGGCAATCTATCGCTGGGCACACACTCACTCACACACACACACACTCTGCATGGGGCAATTTGGAGAACTCAATTGACTTGATCCATATTTTTGGACTGTGGGAGGAAACCGGAGAACCCGGAGGAAACCCACGCGGACACGGGGAGAACGTGGAAACTCCACCCAGAAACCGGGAATCCCTAGCGCTGAAGGACACGGGCGGAGAACGTGGAAACTCCCACTAAGTCATCATGCCGCCCTTACCCAGATCGGGATTCGAACCCGGTTCCCGAGGGCTGAGAGGCAGAGGCGTTAATCACTGCCGCCCTTTATTTATATTTTTATTTTTGAGGCCTGTTGCGAGACCTCTGCTCCAAATCTGCACTCGAAGAAACCCGGCGCGTCACTCTGCAACTCACTTCTGCAAACGAGCGCCGCTCTTCCAAAAGCACAAGAGAACACTCTCATTGAAGACTCCGCCCCCCTTCTAAAGACACGTTTTAATAACAGCATCCCGCAGATTCGGTCTCAAACTCCATTAGCATCCGCACCCGCGAGCCGAGACGCTGATGGAAATCAGACCATTTAGTTCACAAAGAACACAGACGCAGAACACAAACACATTCAGCATGAGGGAAATCCTGCTCAGAGTCAGATTCCCGATTCGTCTCTAAATTATCGAATGGGGTGGAGGTCGGGACGATGTGCAGCTCATGCGAGATCCTCCACAATGCGCTGAGCGGAGGTCTCAGGGCACGCAGGAGCAGGCATGAGTGTCAAAAGACAAGACCAGAAATATGGAAGGGTGTAATGGTCCAAACCCAGATGCAGAATACAGATGTGGGACGGAGCTCCAGCGTCCAGCGTCCAGTGTCCTGCGAACCAGGCGTTTTATTCAGGCCCATTACCTCAGTTCATGCATCTGGACTGACTGCATCTGTACATGTGGTATGATGCCACATTTAACTCTAAACTGTGCAGACACTTTTAAAGCCGCTGATCTAGATGCAAAGGAAGTCAAGGTATATTTAGGTTAACAGGCCAACCCATTACTGAAGACGCGTCGGTTTCCTGATAAAGTGTCTGACATGCAGCCGACCTCACGTGATTCCTTTTAGAGAGAAAAAGGCACAAACCTTCCGATTACAGAGGTGCAACTCCATCAGCCCCACAATCACCATCACCATCCCCATCACCATCACCGCCGCCGAGGTAAGACATTCAAAAATCATTTGATTTGACAAAGTTTAAAGAAAAGTGCTCATTGAAATCCAGTCCAGCTTGTGAAGAGCAGAGTAAGAGCGTGCTGGGATAGGCTCCGGGGTTGATGCAACGCTTCTGGTCTCGAGATCTCTGGCCGCCAGTTGTGGATTACCTCTGTGGGAAGTGGTTTAGCCTTTGCATGACCCTCTGCAGAAAACTATCGGTGTCTGTTCCACCTGTACCTTTACAACTGGTAAGGTCCGGTGTGGAGTTTGCATGTTCTCCCTATGTTTTGGGCATTCTCCGAGGAGCTCGGTTTTTCCGAAAATACAAAAATGCCTGTGCAGTGGACTGAAATCCTCAACTGGCCCTGTATCGACTGCTGATGTGTGCCTGCCTTTTATCCCATAAGCACCGGGATAGCCCCCAGCAGCCCTTACAATCTCTAATTAGATCATGTATAACCGATTTGCATGAAGAATATAATTATCTGTAATAAAATATAACAATATTTAATGTCAGTTACATGTGTTACACAGGGTGTCGAACGGCTCTTGGCCACTAGAGGGAGACATTGCTATGTCTAACGATGCGTCTCCGATGCGTGACGTGAAATCGGTCCCGATCAACCTTTTAATTCGTTTATTTACACATAAACAAACTATTTTAATTCTAATCTCCCGAAAAAAGATCTCTTTCATTTAACCAAGCCATCGAGATTTACTGCGCAAAATAAAAAGTTTTAATATAATATTTTTAGCAAATTTAGCAAAATTTATTCTGAATATTAAGCCTTTTACAGTCAGACCCTAAAGGTCCCGGGTTCTGAAAGGCCTAAACACAGGGATGAGGTTCTCCTCGCATCTGGCGGAGTTAGGCCGGGTGGAAGGTTCTCCATCCACGGTTTCATTAATATGTGAACTAGCTTCGCTGCACACGGCTTAGCAGAGTGTCTTGTTCTGTACGTAGTAAACATCAAACATCTCCCGCCGTTCCGCGACACGCCGACGCATTTCAATCCCCTCCTGCACGCCGAAGTCAGGAAGGTAAAGTGATTTGTAGCCTTTAAACCGATGCTAAAGTAATTAAAAGCTAATCTCGGGCGGAGGTTATTATCTGGGCCCTTTAAGGCGTGTAATCTGATCCGAGGGGTGGAATCCAATATGCAGAGAGATTCCGGAGGCCTCAGAGGGTCTGTAATTGGCTGAGCGAGTCCACGCACGCCAACAAAAGCCTGTAAATATTGGTGGCGGCATCGCGGTGGCATGCGAGTCACGAGATTGCAGGGGCCGGGGGACCGGCGGGTTTTCAATCAGCCGAATCGGGGGCGTGCGAAGAGGCAGGCGCCGGATCTGCGGCAATAAAACGGCCCCCGGCTCGGGGGCTCCGCTCGTGGACTTCGGGTGTGATTATGAGATCCGTGTCATTTTTGCCGGAGCTTCATCCGTCAGCTCCGACCGTACCAGATGCAGAGCCGGGGGAGGGGGGGGCGTCGCCGTGCAGCCACCCATCGCTCCTCACGCGCTCTTCCAGTCACCTTCAGTCACTTCACCGAAAACACGATGCCCTGCGAGCGGGCGCCTGACATTCCACACGCCATATGGCGAGCCGTGGAGACCTGGGCATCCCATAATTTTTCCAAAATGACTCATTCTTCAGCCTGCGTCACTGCTGTTTTTTCGGGGGATTTACTTCACGCACATCCATCCCTCCATCTATCCATCATCTACAACGTAATACTCCCCTAGGGTCGTGTGGAGGGGGGGGGGGGGGGCGGTATTGTTCCCCATGCCCATCCAGGGGAGAATGTTTCGGGTCCCAGGCCAGGGCACACACTCAGTCACACAGACAAACAGACACTATATAGGGGCAAGTTAGAGCAGCCAATTCACCTTGAATCCACGTTTTTGGACTGTGGGAGGACACTTGAGAACCCAAAACCCAAACCCAACCAATCCCCAGCGCTGAGAGGCAGATGTGCTGACTACTATACCACCAAATAGATGAGGGTTAGGGGCCGTGCTCAAGGGCCCACACGGGTAACCTCAGTGGAATTGGGATTCAAAATCCCCGAGCTTCAAATTGGTGACCACTGACGAACACAAGCAGCTTCAAATCGTATGGTCGCGCGGGTGGGGGTGGGGGGGTTCCCCATGCCCATCCAGGGGAGAACGTTTCGGGTGCTGGGGATATACACCCAGGACAGGGCGCCAATCCATCACTGGGCACACACTCACTCACACAGACACACTCTATATGGGGCAATTTGGAGAATTCAATTCACCATTGATCCATTTTTTTGGACTGTGGGAGGAAACCGGAGAACCCGGAGGAAACCCACGCGGACACGGGGAGGACATGGAAACTCCACCCAGATTGGGATTCCAACCGGGAATCCCCAGCGCTGAGAGGAGAACATGCTAAAGCACTAACCCACCGTGCCGCCCCTACAAGCAGAATTATATGAAGGAAGAAGAATCGATTGCGGCCGCACGACGTACAAACTGCCAGTTGGGTCGTTACACAACATCCTCAAAGGAGAAGTTTCACACACCGCCGTCTTTATTTTAAAAAAAAAAAAAAAAAAGCCTTAAAATGTCACAGCTCTAAAAAAAAAACCATAATGTTCCGTCAAATCCGGAATCTCTGGATTGTTTAATAATCGCGTCCTCGTCATCTGATGTACACCTCGTTACGCAGAGGTTCCTCTATCAGAAACCAAATGTCCTCCTCCGCCTCCAACCCACATGGGACATCATCACGCCCTCCGGTTCTGTGTCTGTGTGTGTGAGTGAGATTGCCCCCCTGTCCTGGGTGTATCTGCCCAGCGCCCGAAACGTTCTCCCCTGGATGGGCATGGGGAACCCCCCCCCGCGACCCTAATAGAGGATAAAGCGGAAGATAATGAATGGATGGATGATTCTGCTTGTGTTCGGCAGCAGTAACGCTTAATCAATGAATCCAACAGTTTGGGGAAGGCCTTTTATTGGGGTCCAGCATCACTGACAGAGTTCCACGCAGATCCCTGACCTCAACCTCGTCTGACACTGTGACGTTTTTTCTTTATCATCGGTGTCTGACATTTAATCTGATACCATCCATCCATCCAATATCTTCCGCTTTACCCTATATTAGGGTCGGGGGGGGGGGGGGGGGGGGTTCCCCATGCCCATCCAGGGGAGAACGTTTCGGGCGCTGGGCAGATACACCCAGGACAGGGTGCTATCACTGGGCACACACTCACTCACACAGACACACTCTATATGGGGCAATTTGGAGAACTCAATTGACTTGATCCATGTTTTTGGACTGCGGGGGGAAACCGGAGAACCCGGAGGAAACCCACGCGGACACGGCGAGGACATGGAAACTCCACCCAGATGGGGATTCGAACCGGGAATCCCTAGCGCTGAGAGGAGAACATGCTAAACCACTAAGCCACCATAACGCCCTTCTCAGATTCTACATGTGCAATATCTGCTTCATTTCATTCCTCTTTTGTAGGACTGTAAATAACTGACTTATAATATAATAATATATAATAAAAAATATAAAATATAAAAAAATATAATAAAAAAAAATTTATATATAATATAACTTCTAATTCTATTTACATTTTTCCAAATTTTTTTTTTTACATTCTCTTCTAATGACTGGATACTTTTTTCAACGTATCTGCTGCTGAGAATGGGAATTTCCCCCCGTTGTGGGACAAATAAAGGTTGACCTGAACAGTTTCACTGGTGTGAGGTAAAGTGAGTGGTATGAACCCCCCCACACACACACCCCACACACACCCACACACACACACCCCACACACACACACCCCACACACACACACCTCACACCCCTTGGTCAGAATCGTGTCACTAACAGGTCCGGTGCCCGTTTTGTTTACATTTTGCGGTTCATTTGTTTACATTTTGAAGACACCTCTCCGAGGTCCACCACGTGGGGTTCCTCAGCTCAGAGGGATTTTGGAGATCTGGTTAAGATCCTTGGTTCCTTCATAAAGCGTCTTTAAAGCGCCCCTGCTGTTATCTTGGCGACGACAGGCTGCACCAAGCGTCCAGAGACGGCGAGCATCTGACAGCTCTCTTCAGGAGGGACGCGTTTTCTTTTTCATTGATCGACTTGGCGGACGGCGGGACGGGGGATTCGGTTCAGCGCTCGGAGACGGGGCGGCGGGTCCAGTCCATGAAGGCGGAACTAAAATCGTGCGATAAATAAAATACGACAGAAAAAAAAAAAGTCTCTCGTAAGGTCAGCAAGCCGCCAACGTACAAAACCCGCCGGAACAAACCCGCCGCTTTTTAATCCGCGTCCTTAATTGGAATTTTGTCTTCGGTATAATCAGCAGGGGGCGTGGCAGCTTAGTGGTTTGGGTGATGAGCTGCAGATGGAAGGCTGGGGGGGGGGTGCGAACCCTCACACGGTGTTGCTGACGAGGCCGTGAGCCGGGCCTTTGATCCTTATGGCTCCAGTGGTTGAGCTATTTGTCTTAGTGGTTTAGCATGTTCTCCTCTCAGCACTAGGGATTCCAGGTTCGATTCCCAATCTGGGTGGAATTTACATGTTCTCCCCGTGTCCGTGTGGGTTTCCTCCGGGTTCTCTGGTTTCCTCCCACAGTCCAAAAACATGGCTCAAGGTGAATTGAGTTCTCCAAATTGCCCCATATAGTCTGTGTCCAGTGATAAATTGCGCCCCTGTCCTGGGTGTATCTGCCCAGCGCCTGAAACGTTCTCCCCTGGATGGGCATGGGGAACCCCCACACGACCCTAATAGAGGATACAGTGGAAGATAATGGACAGACGGACGGTTCAGGGGTGCTGTATCTTGGCATACCTTCTACGTTGACCCAAAACAGGGAGAACATGCAAATGCCACACAGAAGGGACCTCGTCCCCCCTGCCTCGGGGTCCAGGACCTTCTTATTGTAACGATGCGCACAATACCCGGAGAACGTCCTGTGCCTTCTTGAGGCATCATGAGCTACCTCAGTTCTCCATTTCTCTCCATCCGTGGTTCTGCGAAGCCCGATTACGGCCACGGAACCTGGAGTTCCATTGGACTGGCGGTCCTGCAGGACGCCCCCAATGGACTCATATAGTATCACCTGTCAATCGTTAAATACGGGTCACATGACCACCACACAGTCCGTACATGGCTGTCCCCCACTGAGCCTCGGTCCTCACAAGGTTTCCTCATTAAATAAACAACATAACGGAGTTTTTCCTTGCCGCTGCCGCTTCGTTTCGCTCTTTGGGGGTTTTAGGCGTTTCAGACCGTAGAGCTGCTTTGTGCCGATGTGCGATCGTTAAAAGAACGTTCTATAAATACACGACATGAACGTGAACTCTATCTTTAACGTCATTATAACGAACACAACAAACACAAATCCGGCGCAGCGTGGCGTATACGGTTTAACGCAACCTTCATGGACGCTTTTACACAATAAACACGCATCGCAGGTAGAACGTGAGAAATCCCGCGCCCCCCCCCCCCCCCCCCCCCCCCCCCCCACACACGGCGAAAGTTCAGCGAACGTGATCACACCGGGGACTTTTGTAAAATAATGTAATCGCGCAAGAGGATGTACGTGTTTCTCGTTTTCTGTGTGTGTGTCAACATTGCAAAATCTTTATAAGGAGCTCAGAATGTGACGCTTCAAACACTTCCATCTGAACGGAACCCGGGTTCCCTCTCCCACCTGAACAGAACGGTAAGCTCTCTCGCTCGGCCCCTCTCGCTCGCCCGGCCTCCGTATCGGCGCCGCTGCAGAAACCAACGCGCTTATTTAATTAGAGATGCTTTGCTCTAAACTCCGGCTTTAGCGCTTCATCTCGTTAACGTTCCTCTGGAGATCTTTCACTTCCTAAAGGCCACGGAGTTCATTACCACCAGGAGCCCCAAGTCCAGAATAGCAGCAGGCTTTTAATAGTTTTAACATCGAATCATTAGAAGTAAATTAAAAGGAATTAAGCGCCGCCGCCGCCGCCGAGGGCCTCAAAGCTAACTTTTGTTGGAGTAGAAAGCAGATTTTTTAGATGGTCTGTGTAATAAAAACTAATGATTATTAATAATCAATCAACACAAACTTATTTAGCAGATTTACATCACAATGCATTAATACATGACTGAGTACAATACAGTTAATTTATTATTTTTTTTAATTACATTTTTTTTGTGCTATTTTTGGTATTAGAAATTAGGCTTTATAAATCAAATTTATTATTATTATTATTATTATTATTATTATTATTATTAGTTTAAGTGACAGGTTTTTATTGAGGTTTTTATTTTAACATGAATTCATTTATTTTTAATTAAAAATAGCATTAAATATTTAATATAAGCCTGCAGACATGCAGAACACGTTCCCGGCTTCCTGTAGAACATTTGCTGACTTGTCGTTATTTTATGGAGAACAATTAAACAAAATGAGGACAGAAGTTTCAGGACACCCTCACATTACATCTACAGGAGGGACATGGGGTCCCATTCTGATTTTGAGGGCTAAAAGTGAAATGTTCTGCCTGCAGCGCTCACACAGAGGAGTGTGTCCTTCACATTTAACCCAGCTCACACAGCTGACACACACACACACACACACACACACACACACACACACACACACACGCCCGGAGCAGTGTGCAGCCCTTGGGGTTAGTGCACTTCAGCTGTAGCACTTGGTCGGCCCGGGAACCGAACCGGCGACCTTCAGATCGCGAGGCTGGTTTATTAACCTCAATTCTTCGACTGCCCCCTAGTGACCCATGAAGGATGTTACATGATGTCACTCCGACTCGTTACGGGAATTTAATACGAGGTTGTTCCACAGAACGACTTCAAAAGCCCAACATGATGGTTGGGGTCAGAGAACCAGGTCAGCCATTATACTGCATTATAACCCCCCCCCCCCCAGAACACTCAGGGTTTAGGGCTTTAGCGTTGGTGTACTCAGGGATTGAACCCCCAACCTTAAGACTGATGGTCCCACCCACTAATCCCTGATCCGTAGGGACTAGAACCACTAAAGGAACCGTAAATAAACGTGATGTAACTCTGTCATCAACACGAGATCTTTCCTAACTGATGCATCGATTTGGAGAGCAGTCCATGTTAGAACCTCTGTTCTGTGTGTGGAACCTGCGTTCTGTGAGGAACCTGTGTTCTGTGCCGGAACCTGTGTTCTGTGAGGAACCTCTGTTCTGTGCTGAACCTGTGAGGAACCTCTGTGCTGAACCTCTGTTCTGTGCTGAACCTGTGTTCTGTGAGGAACCTCTGTTCTGTGCTGAACCTCTGTTCTGTGTTCTGTGCTGAACCTCTGTTCTGTGCTGAACCTCTGTTCTGTGTTCTGTGCTGAACCTGTGTTCTGTGCTGAACCTCTGTTCTGTGTGCTGTGCTGAACCTCTGTTCTGTGCTGAACCTCTGTTCTGTGTTCTGTGCTGAACCTGTGTTCTGTGCTGAACCTGTGTTCTGTGTTCTGTGCTGAGCCTGTGTTCTGTGTTCTGTGCTGAACCTCTGTTCTGTGTTGTACCTCTGTTCTGTGTTCTGTGAGGAACCTGTGTTCTGTTCTGAACCTCTCTGTTCTGTGCTGAACCTCTGTTCTGTGCTGAACCTCTCTGTTCTGTGCTGAGCCTGTGTTCTTTGTGGAACCTACGTTCGGTGCTGAATCTGCATTATGAGAGTAACCTCTGTCCTGTGCTGAACCTCTGTTCCATGTTTAAATTTTGTTCTGTGCTAAACCTGTGTTGTTCTGTGCTGAACCCGTGTTCTTCACAAGTTTTCGTCAGAATGTAGCAATTTCCATAATGAGCCAATAAATAGAGAGTAAAAGACAGTATTAAATATGCAGAGGGACAAAATTGCATCCATCTAAAAAAAACATTACTGGAACCCCCCCCCCCCCCCATCACTGGACAAAGGTCTGTGTTTAGAACAGGAAGTGGAATGTTCTGATGTTGAAATGATGTTCACTACGCTTCATAGAGGAAGTGGAAGGAGTTGTAGAGTATTGGAAGAGCAATGACCCCCCCCCCCCATGTCCCTTAATTACCAGGATCAGTGTGTGTGTGTGTGTGTGTGTGTGTGTGTGTGTGTGTGTGTGTGTGTGTGTGTGACTCAGCAACTTTTGAAATAGTGAAAGTGACTTCCTTCCCTCTGAGCTGCTGAGCTTTTCATTTTGAATCCACTGGATTTTTTTTTTATGAATAAACATTTCCTAAGTTTAGAAAACATACCACGGCGTTCTCGCACCGCAGGGTTCTCACACTGCAGGGTTCTCGCACCGCGGCTTCTTCGCGGCGAGGAGAGGAATTACGACCTGTTGTCATTCTGGTCTTTTCCAGTTTGGGGAAGCACCTTCTCCTTTTCCAGCATGACTGCAATCGTGTGCATTAACGGATGTGGTTTGTGATGCCGAGGCCCCCCACAGCTCTGTTCAATGTTTCGGGACGAATTGGAATGCTGACTTTTACGAAATTTCTCGCTTAGCTAATTTCTGATCGTCTGTGGGGATACTTGTCCATTCGTCCAGCAGAGCAGTGGTGAGGTCAGACACTGATGTTGGGTGAAAAGGACCTGGCTCTCAATCTCAGTTCTAGTTCATCTCTTAAAAAATAAAAATAAAAATAAAAATAAAAAAGGTGTTGGATGGAGTTGAGGTCTGGACTCAGGGTTGGGTGTGGGTTGGTCAGGTCCCTCGTCATGTTTGGGGCCCTGGACCTCAGACCAGCAGAGCAGTGGTGAGGTCAGACACTGATGTTGGGTGAAAAGGACCTGGCTCTCAATCTCAGTTCTAGTTCATCTCTTAAAAATAAATCAAATTAAAAAAATTTAAAAAGCCGTTGGATGGAGTTGAGGTCTGGACTCAGGGTTGGGTGTGGGTTGGTCAGGTCCCTCGTCATGTTTGGGGCCCTGGACCTCAGACCGCTCACCTCCAGGAGGCATGGGTTTGATCAAATAAAGCAGATGAGTCAAAATTCCTGTTCTGTTTCCGTAGACGTCCTGAGGACGCGAGAACACAACGATGCTGTGGACAGCCCAGCACAGTAACCTGGTCCTGGCCGTGGACGGCATCACGCTGATCATCGGCGTCCCGGCCAACCTGCTGGCTCTGATCATCTTCATCCAGAAGATAAAGCAGAGGGCGACGCCCCTGGACGTCCTCCTGCTCAGCCTCACCATCTCCGACCTGGTCTTCCTCTTCTTCCTGCCGTTCCGCATGAAGGAGGCGGCCGACATGAAATGGTCCATGAGCTACTTCCTCTGTCCTCTCTCAGGCTTCATCTTCTACACCACCATCTACAACAGCACCTTCCTCCTGACGGCCGTCAGCGTGGAGCGCTACCTGGGCGTGGCCTTCCCCATAAAGTACAAGCTGAAGCGCCATCCCCGGAACGCCATCATCGCCAGCGTGATGTTCTGGATAATATCGGCCAGCAACTGCAGCATCGTCTACATCATGCAGTACTACGATCACGGCAATAAAACGGACGAGGACCCCGCCAAAAAGGAGGTCTGCTACGAGGAGTTCAGCAAGGAGCAGCTGACCGTCCTCCTGCCCGTCCGCTTGGAGCTCTTCGTTGTGCTCTTCTGCGTGCCGTTCACCATCTGCTGCTTCTGCTACACCAACTTCATCCTCATCCTGTCCCGGCTGCCCAACATCAACCGCAAGAGGCGCTTCAGGGCCATCGGGCTCGCCCTGGCCACCTTCTTGGTCTTCATGATCTGCTTCATGCCCTACAACGTCTCTCACGTGGTGGGCTTCGTCGGCTGGTACAGCCCCGACTGGAGGGTGTACGCAGTCCTCACCAGCACCTTCAACACCTGCCTGGACCCCTTCATCTTCTACTTCTCCTCCTCCACCCTCAGGGAGACCTTCAACCGCATCTTGCGGAGGATCGGCCATCGCCTCAACCGCTCCGTCTGCCGGGGGATCCTGAACTGTCCGCAGGTCAACTGCACCGTCACGGAGGAGAGCACGCAGAGCTACAGCTCCCGCGACAATCAGCTGCACACCGGCACCGATTTGTAGCCCATCGACTTCGGTTTGCTTCACTCACCGGGACCCCGGGGTCCGGACCCCATGAATGTTTCTCACGTACGCCATCTGTCATAGAACCGGTTTGATTCCTCACTCTCCCGAGGAACGGAGGACTTAATTAAAGCTGCTATAATAATACTTGCAGTTTGCACATGAAGAGGTCTTTATTTAAGGACTTGGATTGCACTGTGGAACCCAACAGAACATACCGCGGCCTTTTGGTTACGCAACACAAACGGACATGACCGACACGGAACCATGTGGACCTGGACGCCAGAAGTTTTCAGATACGAATGACTATAAAAGACTTAAAAAATATATATATAATATAATATATATATATAATATATATATATATATATATATATATATATATATATATATATATATATATATATATATATATATATTTTAAGCATTTATTGAGTACAATTGCATCCGCCAGGACTTCTCCTTTTTGTATTTAATGCACAGTTTGTTCTCTTTATAAATTTCTATTCATATTTTATAAAAAACTTAAATAAATAAAGCTCTTTGAATCGTGTCTGTTTTTTTTTTAACGAACACTTCAGGTTGTTTTTGCTAAAACACGTTCTAATCTTCCAGTCTTCACACAACTCCAGTGTTTTTTTTGTTCATCCAGATGTTTGTGAGGACATACACACATAATGGACAAGCGGCTCACCATCGCCATTCTCACAATCTCATCCACACCAGTCTCCCCCAATCTGGCCTTCCCCAAACTGTTTCCCCAAAGGTGGAAGCATGCTTTTGTCCGAAATGCATGAGTGGGGGTCTTGGTACTTTATTTTCTATATAGTGTGTGTAGATGAAGTTCATAATTAGTTGATGGGGAAATAATAAGGGCCTTCCCCAAACTGTTTTCCCAAACGCAGAAGCAAAGCATAGTTATTTAAAGACATGGAAGCTTCTTTCAGATAAAAGGCTTATAGATAAACATCTGCATCACTGACTTTTCTCCAGATGTTTTAGGGTCCTGGATGCGAGATGCTTCACGTACATCAGGTCATTAATAGCGGTGGTCCTCACTCTGGACTGTGGGAAGAAACCCACACAGACACAGGGAGAACCTAGCAAATGCACAGCTGTAGGAGGCTCTGAGGAGTTTCTGCCGTGTGTCCTACGTTCTCATTGAAAACTGGAAGCCGCGCAGACTGAAGCGTTGACACCTCCACCCCGGTGAGCTGTGTGTGCTGTACAGAATGAGGAAACTCACGTACTCCCCACACTGGGATTTTCCGACGCAGTGGAATAAAGGAGTGAATTCTTTTTCAAAGCCTCGTCGTCACTGCTGAGAATTTAACACCTTATCAGCTCTGTTTGTTCACCACGTTCAGAAACGGAAACGTGCGGCCGGCCAGCTGCTGTTTAGGAGAAGGGGACGCCGATTACACAAAGTGGACAAGAGAGGAGCAATAATGATTCATTACCTTCATGAAATTTACACTAAGTGTCCAAACACACACACACACACACACACACACACACGATTCAGAGTCTAACCGGTACCTCACAATTAATCACACAAATCCGTGGTTGTGATTTTACAGAAAGATGTGAAAGCAAAACAGAGAGGAAGGTCAGCCGATGGGGAACCTTTGGAACAGCAGAATAATAACACTGCTAATCTTTATTTGGCTTGTTCCCATGAGGGAACTTTGTATGGAATAGAATCACAAACACAGAAAACAAACGAATGTTTAAATGTCATGTCTCGATTCTCTAAAATAATAATAAAATAAAACAAAATAATAATAAATAATAGTAAAAAATGTCAAAATAAATAAATAAATTCATTCATTATCTTCCGCTTTTATCCTCTATTAGGGTCACGGTGGGGTTCCCCATGCCCATCCAGGGGAGAACGTCTCGGGCGCTGGGCAGATAGACCCAGGACAGGGCGCCAATCTATCGCTGGGCACACACTCACTCACACAGACACACTCTATATGGGGCAATTTGGAGAACTCAATTGACTTGATCCATGTTTTTGGACTGTGGGCAGAAACCGGAGAACCCGGAGGAAACCCACACGGACACGGGGAGAACATGGAAACTCCACCCAGATGGGGATTCGAACCGGGAATCCCTAGTGCTGAGAGGAGAACGTGCTAAACCACAAAGCCACCGTGCCGCCTAATAAATAAATTAATAATAAAAAAAAACCACGGTCCATCAGTAAATGTTTTTACAACGTGCATCATTTCCCTCCCAGTCTCAGGGGTGAACATCTGCAGCGTGACCTGTGCATGTTCTCTGCAGGTTCCAGCTGCTGTCTCGTCATGGTTCTGTTTAATGTTCTTAATTAAAACAGATTCTCAGGAACTGCAACCTCAGCATATTTAAAGCTGTGTGTTCTGATTTGGTGAGATTTGATTTGTGAGTTTACTGCAGTGATGCCATCTACAGGACTAATTTAGATCTTTACACACACACACACACACACACACACACACATCTACAGGACTATTGTAGATCTTCACACACACACACACACACACACACACAAATAAAATAGATACACACATAAAACATCTACAGTAATGTAGGTTTAAATTGTAAGAAAGTTTAAGAAGGGAAAAAAATGTGCATTAAGGAAACTGAGAGCTGCTCATTATTTACATAATAAATTTAGTGAATTGTCTTTAAACGGCTTTATAAATGTTAAGATAAATGTAAGTGACGTCACAGAATCTGTATTTAAACAAAACAACACGTTATTCTCAGGCATGACATCCCATAATAACCAGTTTCATTCGGCTCTTCTTTGTTTCGCAGCTCCTTTGTTTTAACTCCTCTGAAGGAGCCGCAGAGCGCCGCCGTGTGGTTCTCTATTTATACTGCGCCTCACAGGTGACGCCCGTTGGTCTAATTACCCCGTGGAACTCTGGGAAGTGGAGTTCTACAACTTATTCCACTTAACAAGCGCTGCCTGTTCTCTCCTCACTGCCTCCTGCTGGTCTGGAGGTGCATCTCCATCAGACCCGTTTCCATCACACAGCGCTGCCTCCTAGTGGCGGGTAAAGGCAGCGTCCACAGCAGACACGGCTGAGCTAATAATTAAACTAATCCTGACTCTGATGCTCGCTGTCTATTCAGACATATGAGTTTTTGCCCACTATGTAGTAGGTTGGAGGTGATTTTAGGAACAGCTGCTTATGCAACATGGGTGTTTACACACACACACACACACACACACACACACACACACACACACACACACACACACAGCTCATTTCCACTGTGATTACTTTCTGCTGAGTGTATCATTAATGGCAGCCCGATCGCGCCCGTGTTTACATTTTACTCTCGGGTCGCCAAACAGAAGCCAGAACAAATAAAGAAAACACAGATTTTAATATCCACCCGCTGAGTGGAAATCTAGAACGTGAAGAGCAGGAACTGAGGATGAAGTGAAACAAGAAGCACATCATCTCATCTCATTGTCTTCCACCTCATCCTCCACTGGGGTCACGGTGGTGGTGGGGGGGGGGGGGGGGGGGGGGGGGGGTCAGATACATCACCGATAAGATCAATTAAATGTGAATTGTGATTCAGGATATCGGTTCCCGACCTCCCAATGCTGTTAACACTGGGGGGGGGGGGGGGGGGGGGTGTTCCTAATGCC
This sequence comes from Corydoras sp. C115, assembly GCA_019802505.1. NCBI lineage: Eukaryota > Metazoa > Chordata > Actinopteri > Siluriformes > Callichthyidae > Corydoras > Corydoras sp. C115. The sequence continues at coordinate 612,545 of JAFMOC010000196.1, read as the reverse complement.
CATCCAGGGGAGAACGTTTTGGGCGCTGAGCAGATACACCCAGGACAGGACGCCAATCTATCGCTGGGCACTCAGACACGCAAGCATACACACTCTATATGGGGCAATTTGGAGAACTCAATTGACTTGATCCATGTTTTTTGGACTGTGGGAGGAAACCGGAGAACCTGGAGGAAACCCACGCGGACACGGGGAGGACATGGAAAATCCACCCAGATGGGGATTCGAACCGGGAATCCCTAGAGAGGCGAACGTGCCAAACCACAAAGCCACCGTGCCGCCTCTCCGTAAATGCGACGGAGAAAAAGACGGAGGCTCCTTGGGCGGCGACGAGGTTCTGCGAAATGAGCGGTTATGCAACGGTGAGGCGCGATTGAGGACAGAGGTGAACGTGCGGCACGGTAAACATTGTAAACGTGCCACATCCTCATCCTCTCTGCAATTCATTTCCTCTGATCGCGGCTCCCTCTCCTCTGATCCGAGACAGGACCCGCCCGAAAGGTGGAGGGATCCTGATAAGCCTCATATACGCTCCCGTCCAACATGACAACCCTCCACAGCCGCGTCGCCGCAGAGATAGCGTTCGGACGAAGTTTTTTTTTTTTTTTTTTTTTAATTAATTTTCCATTAGACGTGATGCATATCGAGAAGCGAGAGCAAACAGTGCGCGAGGAAGTGAGGCGGACGGGAGTCAACACGGCGGCGCGCTGAGAGCGCCGCCACCAGAACCGAACAGAGAACCGGGGTCTCCAGGTGCAGAGCAGATGCGGCGGATAAGCGGTGGTTCTCCGTCCAGCGACTCTCGCGCAGGGGAGAACCCGGCGCTCGCCGCGTTACATCAATCCTAATATTCTGCTCTTGCGCAAGCCGCTGTCTTTATTTCTCAGAGAGCGAAAATGAAAGACTCCTGAGGCGTCAGTGCCGCTTTAAAGCTGGAGGAGCCGGACAGACCTGAGGAATGCCGGCGGCCAGCATCACCTCGGTTCCAGAGGCGAGAACCCAGCGACGTTCCTCAGTCGTCACAGAGGTAAATCCTAATTCGCTTCATTCTCTCGGCGTGGGTCTGGATTTGTAGGACAGAAGTGAAGAGAAACAGAGCAGGAATCGTGGTAGCTCAGTGGTCAGGGTGTTGGGTTATCAATCTGAAGGTTGGGGGTTCAAATCCCAGGTCCACTGAAGTTACCAGTGTGGGTCCTTGAGCGAGACCCTTAACCCTCACGGTCCAGGGATGCTGTGATTAACCCTGTGTTCACCTTGTAAGTCGCTTTGGATAAAAGCGTCCAATAAATGACCAAATGTAAATTTAAATGTAAATTCCCAGAACAAGTCCCGTCTCGATGTTCAGGACCGGAGTCCCGGTGGAACCCTTTCGAACATCTTGTAAAGCGAGTCAGGAAGTTCCTGTTTGGAACATTAAAGACACCTTCAGGGATTTTAACACATTCAGTGAAAAAAAAACGGAACCAGATCTCAGGATCATACAGACGACCAATCAGAATGAAGCATTATGTCACCTACAGGTGCTTTAAAGACTATTTTATTACCACCACTATTACTATCTATACTACCATTACTACTACTCTCTAATATTACTTGTTCTTATACGACTATTACTACCTCCACGACCACTAATACAACTACTTCAACTAGTTCTACAACCCTAATACTTCTACTAACTCTACCTTTACCACCACCACCACCACCACCACTACCATTACTAACACTAACGCTGTAACCACTTCTACTACCACCATCACCCCTCCTATTACTACTACCTCAGAGTAGGACTACTTCTACTAACCCTACCTTTACCATCACCACAGCCACCACTACTGCTATTACTATTTATACTACCATCATTACCATTACTACTACTATATTCTATTATTACTTCTTCTACTTCTATTATTACTACCTCCACCATCAATACTACTACTAATTTTACTGGCACTACCTTTACCACCACCACCATCACCACCATCACCAACACTAATGCTGAAACCACTTCTACTACCCTTACTACCTCAGAGTAGGACTACTTCTTCTAACCCTACCTTTACCACTACTACTACACTCTCTACTATTACTTGTTCTTATATGACTATTACTACCTCAATGACCCCAATACAACTACTATTACAACAGCTGCTACAACCCTAATACTTCTACTAACACTGCCTTTACCACCACCACCACCACCACTACCATTACTAACACTAACACTGCAACCACTTCTACTACCACCATCACCCCTCCTGTTACTACTACTTGTAGAGTAGAACTACTTCTACTAACACTACCTTTACCACCACGACCACTACTACCATCACTACCATTACTACAACCAACACACTCTGTTATTATTTCTTCTCCTTCTACTATGTCTACCTTTACCAACATTACAACTACCACTATTAACCAACACCACCACTACGATGATCTCTACCATCACTTTTCCCAAAGTTCCTCTTGTACAATGAGAGTTCCCCTTTTTGGACCCCAACCAAGTGAGAAATGCGTCTACTACAGACCAACTGTAAAAGTAATGTAGAGTTTTATTAACCAGGTACTAGTTAACCAGGTGTACTGATAGTATAGAGCAGGTTGAGGGTGTGAGGATGAGGTAGAATATATTAACAGTGTGTATTTATAAAAACTAACTTTATATAAGTATTTTTTTTGTACTTTTTGGTTCCGCTTCACTTGGTTCTAAGGGTAACTCCACCCACGTCCTCTCGGTCTATAAAGTCCTGTGGACACTGGCGTCTCCTTTAGAACATAGTGACTCACTCGCCTCATTTTTGTGTTTTTTTTTTTTTCTTTTTTTTTTTTTAGTTCTAAAGACATGAACTGCAGCTGGTCGTGAGGGTGAGGAACGTCCTGCAGGCAAACGATGCAGCAGTGCGAGACCATCCTCTGCCTCTCGGTCTACATCATCACGTTCATCACCGGGCTGCCGTGCAACATCCTGGCATTTTACACCTTCAGCTGCAAGGTGTGGAAGAAGCCCGTGCCCATCGACATCCTGCTGCTCAACCTGACCGTCTCAGATCTTCTCTTCTTGCTGTTCCTGCCGTTCAAAATGCAGGAGGTGGTGGACGGCATGCGCTGGCACATGCCCTACTTCCTGTGCCCGCTGTCGGGCTTCGTCTTCTACATGACCATCTACAACAGCACGTTCTTCTTGACGGCGGTGAGCGTGGAGCGCTACCTGGGCGTGGCCTATCCAATCCAGCATTCGCTGAGGCGCCGGCCCATGTACGCCGTGATGGCCAGCGTCTTCCTCTGGATGCTGTCCATGATCCACCTGAGCATCGTGTACATCGTTCCGTACTATAACCCCACCGGCGCCGGTCCGCCACCCCGGAACGTCTGCTACGAGGAGTTCACCGATGCCCAGCTGCGCATCCTTCTGCCGGTTCGATTGGAGCTGTGCATCGTGCTGTTCTGCATCCCGCTGCTCATCTGCACGTTCTGCTACGTCAGCTTCATCCGCATCCTATCCCGTCTGCCCAACATCAGCCGGCGCCGGAAGCTCCGTGCCATCGGGCTGGCGCTGGGCACGCTGCTGGTGTTCGCCCTCTGCTTCGGACCGTACAACGTCTCGCACGTGGTGGGATTCGTCACCAGGCGTAGTCCGGCGTGGAGGGACAAGGCTCTGCTGCTCAGCACCTTCAACGCCTGTCTGGACCCTCTGATCTTCTACCTGTCCTCTGCGGCCGTCCGCAGCACGTTGACCTCGATGGCACAGAGCGTGTGGCGCAGAATAAAGATGGGAATCGACAGTCTCCCGTGCCGGAGAACCAAGAAGGGAATTCACGGAAGTGCAAAGTGTGTGTTTCCCAAACCAGTGGAGATCAATGCTGTCTAAAAAGTGTAGGACCAGTTTGGGACATAAGGGGTCTGTAAGGACAAACAGGACCCTGAATCCAAGAGAACTCTGTAGACGACTGTCCCGTACCGAAATACAGGACAGAGTCAGGCGACGGAGGAAGAGACACTGATCTGGAACGTTCTTGGAGACAGCAGCTCCAAAACCAACTTCTTCTCAAGGGTTATATGGTCATGAAATAAAGACTGCAAGATGCATAATAACCTTGAACTGGAGGGGTCAAGATGGGGCATTGATGGGGACTAGCTGGGGCATTGATGGGGTCTAGATGGGGCATTGATGGGGACCAAATGGGGCATTGATCGGGTCTAGATGGGGCATTAATGGGGTCTAGATGGGGCATTGATTGGTACCAAATGGGGCATTTATGGGGTATAGATGGGGCATTGATGGGGACTAGATGGGGCATTGATGGGTCCTAGATGGGGCATTGATGGGGTCTAGATGGGGCATTGATGGGGTCTAGATGGGGCATTGATGGGGTATAGATGGGGTCTAGATGGGGCATTGATGGGGTCTAGATGGGGCATTGATGGGGTCTAGATGGGGCATTGATGGGTTCTAGATGGGGCATTGATGGGGTCTAGATGGGGCATTGATGGGGACTAGATGGGGCATTGATGGGGTCTAGATGGGGCATTGATGGGGTCTTGATGGGGTATAGATGGGGCATTGATGGGGTCTAGATGGGGCATTGATGGGGTATAGATGGTGGGCAGGTCACTGCTCACCAAATTTTGTACACCTGCAATTTAGGACAAAGTTCTACCAGCGTTGATGCTCCAATGAGAACCTCAGACCGCTGGACTAAAGACAATGGACTTTCCCGGTCGCCCTGTGCTTAAAAGAGACAGCACTCAGAGCAGGTCTTTAACGGATTTAACGGCGTCAGTGGATTCGACTAAGATAAACTAATTTAAACTTAAAGTTTAACATTATTTAAGAGACGGCAGCTGAGACCAGAGGACGGCGATGTTCTGTAACGGCTGACTGAACGATTGCTGAATGTGTTGAAGTCTGTTTGGATTAATAATTATGACCAGATTTCATTTAACTGAAATAAATCGATGACACGATGAGCCTCTGGGTTTGTGCTGAATGTCGTATAATGAAATATTCACGGTACATTCGTTTGGTTGTTGGGTTCGTGTTTGGAGAACTGACTCGGAGAACAGTGCCGCTTTTAAAGGCCGTAATTTTTGTCCTTGACTGCGATGTAGCGGCGTGGAGCCCGTCAGCGCTCCCGGAGGTTGTTGTTTGTCCTTGCGCGAGTGATAGTGTATTAATGTTCAAATGTCTTTAAACTCGTCATGTTTGGTTTTTAAAGGGAAGGTCGTGTCTTTCTTTTTTTGAAATGCCGTCTTTCAGAAACAGCCGCAGCTCGGCTCATTCCTCCGTTACGGATAAAAGAACCGAGAATCTACACGGAACTCCTGCAGGTGCTTTTATCACATTTCATCCTGTGGGTCCTCATTTGCAGCTTGAACAGTTTGTGAGATCGGACACTGAGGTCGGACAAAAGAACCCGGCTTTTAATTTCCAGCGTGGAACCTTAAACTGTTGTTAAATTGTTGGAACCGTAAATTGCTCATCAAACTTACCAACCACCGGACGCTGGGAGACAAAGAGCTTTACCGAAACAACCTGTAACGAAAAATACCGACACAGCCGGCGAACAAAAAGAACAAAAATACATTCTGTAAAAACTAAATCACAGTAAACTGAAAAAACACACAACCGGTAAACAAACCATACAGACAATAAACAAAAAAATACAACCAGTAAACAAAAATACAACCAGTAAACAAAAATACAACCAGTAAATAAAAATACAACCAGTAAATAAAAATACAACCAGTAAACAAAAAATACAGACAATCAACAAGAAAACAGACAATAAAAAATATACTACAAGCAAATAAACATACAGAAAATAAACAAACATAAACCTCGTAAACAAGCAAAACATCATCTGGTAAACAACACAGCAAATAAACAAAAATAAATCTAGTAAACAAAAAAAAACACCCAGTAAACAAAAAGACTGTAAAAAGTCTGTAAAAAAACATTATATAGGAAACTAATATACAAAAAAATAAAAATGCAGCCAGAAATAAAAAATTAATCTAGTAAACAAGAACACAGCAAATAAACAAAAAATAATGTAGTGAACAAATACAGCCAGTAAATAAAAATGCATCCTGTAAACCAAAACACAGCTAATAAATAAAAATTAATCTAGTAAACAAATACAGCAAGCAAACAAATATGCAGTCACAAAAATGTATTAATTAATACAGCTGATGGTCTTCGTTACAGCAAATTAAAGGTAATTCAGTTATTAAAGGTAAATACAGTGTGGTGTGCACACGCAGTCCGTAAACACTGTGAGTACAGCCACAGACACGCCACGTAAATAAACCAAACACACGATATACGTTCTGAACATGAACACAGATGATGACGGTCCACTAAAACTCCTGACATCTCGTAACTCTGACATCGTGATGGACACCCAGCGCGCCGCTCAATGACCGGACCTTGTGTTTTTGATTAATGACGCCGCAGCAGCAGACGTTATAAACGACCAGCGGTTAGTACCTGAGGTCGCGACCCCGATGAGGTTCTTTTTCCTCGACTGTGACCTCGGATGGAATTAACATCGCGCACAGTGAAGGAAAGGTCTTTCGGATGGAACGTTCGGGTGGAGATTAAACGCTCGGCGCTGGAGTTTGTTCAGCGTGCCGATAACAAAAGCAATACGCGGGTCAACACGCCGGACCCTTTTCACCTGCGCTTGTGTTAATATTTACAGGGGTTTTTATTTCTGGGAAAAAAAAAACGGAACAATGAGAGAAAAGGCCCGGCCGGCACGTTTGGTGGCGACGGAGCAACAGAACACACACGTCCTTTCACGCCGGTTTGTTTATCACACGGCAGGAAATTACTAAATTACTAAATTGCGAACGCTTTCTCGCCAATCAGCAGAAACACGGCGGCAACGTCGCACCTCTCTAATTATCTCGTCAGGCCAGATGTGAGGACCGACTCATCAGACGTTCTGTAATGATCTGTCATCGTTAAACGTGTTTATTGGGGGGACGGGGGGGACTGCTGTCCTCTTCAGCGCGGAACATCTTCATAGCGTTAGACTCGTCCGTCGCGATGCCGTGATTTACGAGGCCCACAAATATTTGGATCGCGTTATTGTGTGTGATTACTAATCGGGTTCTGCGTGTGGAAATATCTGCCGGTTCCGCCTCATCGGGTTCCACGCTCACGGAGGTCGTCGTCACTGTGATTTATCGCGGACGCAGCTGTTATGACAGCAGGTTCAGGAACGTTCCATGTCATGGGGAACGTCCCGGCAGGCGATTGGTTAAAAGAACGAGGATCAGCGATGTCGAATTTTCAGCTGCGACGGGAAAGGGAACCGTACGGAGAACTACAGAGTCACCGGCAACTGGTGATGTCATAGTGGAATCTGATCACATGGTATTGGATTCTGTAATGGGACGTGTGTGTGTGTGTGTGTGTGTGTGTGTGTGTGTGTGTGTTCCCTCAACAAATCCACAACCACGACATTTGACGCTCTTACACTTTAGGACCCTGAGGAGGTTTATATACTCCTTACAACTACCAAGAAGCCTCTCAGGGTTCTTTACGTTAACGATCTTTAGTAAGTGCGCCCCCCGCAGCTTGATTTAAGGCGCGGCTGTGTGTCTTTGCTGTGGTGATGTCCTGATACCTGGGTGTGTTTTAGTAGAACATTTTGAAGGCGTTGTATTTATCACGTTCCCCACGTCCAGCATACGTCCAGGGGCCTACATGCGAGAGACTTCGGGGAAGGTCCGATCTCCGCGGAACCGGCCGTGAGCGTCGACGTCTGAAGTCGTCCCCGTGGGCTTTCCGGCGTCCTGTCCCGTTTGCCGAGCGTTTTCCGGTCGCGTCCTCGCCGAGGCGTTTCTGAACAGTCCTCAGATTCAGGACGGCGACGACGGAACGGGCCGAGGATGAAGCCTGGTTAATTTTTGATAAAGCCCTCGGTCCCGCTGCCCGCCGCACGCAGGCCTCATTTGCATAACGGCAGACATGGCCCGCGGCGGCACGTCCTCGGCGCCGTGTAATTCCACATGTTCTCGGCGGCGGAGCGGCGCAGCCATGAATAAATATGACTCCAGCTGCGGTGGAGTGGATTGTTCGGGCTGAACTCATTTCGCCCTCAGACTCTCCCTCCTGGATCTGTACCGCCGCGCCGGGGCGAGTGCCAACACTAATCCGGCTCATGGGGGGGGGGGGGGGGGGTTCTCACGGCGGGTTCCGTTCGGACGGGATTGGGTCCTGTCTGAAGTATGTGGAGCGCATATATAAGTACAATCCCATGCCTCATTTCACTCAAGGACTCCGGCATTTCCAACAGTTTGGGGAAGGTCCAGCATGAACGTGTCCCACTGCACAAAGCATCCATCCATTATCTTCTGCTCCATCCTATACTAGGGTCGCAGGGGGGGGTTCCCCATGCCCATCCAGGGGAGAAGGTTTCGGGCGCTGGGCAGATACACCCAGGACAGGACGCCAATCTATCGCTGGGCACACACTCACACACACAGACACACTCTATATGGGGCAAATTGCAGAACTCAGTTGACCTCGATCCATGTTTTTGGACTGTGGGAGGAAACCGGAGAACCCGGAGGAAACCCACGCAGACATGGGGAGAACATGGAAACTCCAGCCAGATTGGGACTCGAACCGGGAATCCACAGTTCTGAGAGGAGAACGTGCCAACCGCCCAATGGTAATCCATCTATAATAAATTTATCCAAACTGTTCTAAATGGAATCCACGACCACAGCTTCATCCATCCATCATCCATCATCCATCCATCCATCATCCATTCCTCCATCATCCATCCCTCCATCCATCATCCATCTCTCCATCCATCCCTCCATCATCCATTCATCCCTCCATCATCCATCCCTCCATCCACCCATCCATCCATCCATCCCTCCCTCCATCCATCCATCATCCATTCATCCCTCCATCCATCCATCATCCATTCATCCCTCCATTCATCCATCCATCCCTCTGCCGGAGTGAGCGAGCACGGAACCGATGGAGAACCTGAATGAAGGTTTTTTTTTCTTCTCCATCGCTTTCTAAAAGCAGAAACATCCTCTCGACTGTAATCAGGGCCACTCTCGCCGTTGGCGGCGCCACTTGGCGTCTAAACAGGGAGGTGACCTTCTCGCTTCGCCGGCGGATCAATTACAGCCTCTTAGCGCGGCGAGCCGTCCGTCCGTCCCTCCGTCCGTCCGTCCGTCTTTGCTAACGGGACATTCCGATTGAGGAATCTCTTCTGAAGCAGAAAACCAAATCAATAAACACAAAGCCGTTATTAGAAAAATGAATCATGGGGCTTTGTGTGGCTCGGCTCTGAAAGGGTTCAGCGTCCGGTCATCAGGCTCGTTACACCGCAGCCCCCCCCCCCGCCGCCCGTTTACCCTCCGAACCAGACGTGTAACTCATCCTCCACCTGAAAATGCGTTCTTATCGATTCACACAAGACTCTTTAATGGCGGCTCGCGTCGCCATTCGAACCACGACGTCGTGGATCAGGAGTAACGGAGCTACGGCGGTCGACTCGGATGCCTCTGTTACCTAAAGACAGGGGGGTGGTGCAGCGGGTGGCGCTTACACCTCACAGCCAGCGCGTCCCAGGTTCGAGTCCTGGCTGGGGTGCTCCCTGCCGTGTGGATTCCCTTCAGGGCGTCTGACGGGTGGGAGGCAGCACTGGGATTGATGACTTCTGCTGAAACAGTGACCCCTACTGACCGGACAAAACTACATTATCATAAAACAGACTAATATAACCAAGAGGCGCAGTGGTGGCGCAGTCAGTAGCGCCATCACCTCACAGCTAACAGAATCTGGGTTGGATCACTGGCTGAGGTTTTGTATGTTCTCCTTCCACTGTCATTAAAACAGGCACGTTCGATCATTTGGAAAAAGAGAAAAAAAGTCAATTGTTTTAAGTGAGTGTGATTCATAGTGCAGATGGACTGCTGACCTTTCAGTCAGTGAGCACTGGGATAGGCCTCACCCCTTTTGCAAGTATAATAATGATAAATCTTAAATTTTTTTTTTTTTTAATGTATCAAATAAATAAACACGTTGACTCGTGATGATAAAAGCTCCAGAACCTTGGACATGGGTTCTTGGGACTGGGTTCTAATGCCGGTCTGGTTCTGCTGGTCTCTAGGAACCACTCTACGGGTTCCTCACAACGATTGAGATCTTCCCTCCACATGATGTTAATCCACCTTCCCCATAACCATACGACCAGGATCTCCCAAACCTCCACCCCCACCCCCCCCCCCCCACACACACACTTAATGATAGCAGAATCACATCCATGACATCGCTTGTGTTTTGGGGGTTTTTACTTGTTTTTGTTTTTGTGTTCACACAGGTTCAGGGTGGAGAACATGATGATGATGGAGATGGTACAGAAGAACCAAAGGTTCTGGGGTTGTGCTTCAGATTGAACCCACATGAGGATCTTTGGATGATGACGTGGTGAACGTAGGCACATGCAAACGTAGGCGTGTGTGTGTGTGTGTGTGTGTGTGTGTGTGTGTGTGTGTGTGGGGAGCTATACACGTATTCAGATTTGTACATCAGAGATAGATAGATACACAGAGAGATAAATAGGTCGATCTGTCCCCCCGTCCATCACAAACACATCAGCATCGGGGTTCGAGTTCAGACGCCTCGGTTACGTTCCGCGGTGATTTTTGGGTAATTCTGGGTTCCACACACTCTTATAGGACCGTCATGCTAAATACAGCACTAATAAACACCGTAGAACTGCCGTTTCAAGGCCGGGTTCTACTTGCCGTTCTCTACTTGCATGCTGGTGTAATTACACAGAAGGCCACTAGGGGTGGAATTCATCATAAACGATGCCGTACTGTACGGTGCAAAATGTGGGTTCATCATCGTTCTGTTTCATCGTTCTTATGTCTCATGCTGTTCATTCTCTAAATTCATTAATTAGTAAGGTCATCATACAGACAGACAGAGATGTAGACGGACACGCTGACGTCCTGCCATATAGACAGACAGATGTACTGACAGACAGACGTACAGACAGTGTACAGTGTACAGACAGACGTGCAGACCTACAGACAGACAGAAATGTAGACGATGATGCAGACGTACTGACAGACAGAAAGACAGAAAGAGAGACACACAGATGTACTGACAAAAGACAGATAGACGTGCAGACAGACAGACAGACGTGCAGACAGACAGACATGTAGAAGGAGACGCAGACGTACAGAAGGACAGACAGACGTACAGACAGACATGTAGATGGAAACGCAGACGTCCTGACAGACAGACAGACGTACAGACAGACATACAGACAGACAGGACATGTAGAAGGAGACGCAGACGTACAAAGACAGACAGACGGAAACTCAGACGTCCTGACAGACAGACAGACGTACAGACAGACAGACGTACAGACAGACATACAGACAGACAGACGTACAGACAGACATACAGACAGACAGCATGTAGAAGGAGACGCAGACGTACAGAAAGACAGACAGACAGACAGACGGAAACTCAGACGTCCTGACAGACAGACAGACGTACTGACAGACATACAGACAGACAGAGATGTAGACGGACACGCTGACGTCCTGCCATATAGACAGACAGATGTACTGACAGACAGACGTACAGACAGTGTACAGTGTACAGACAGACGTGCAGACCTACAGACAGACATACAGACAGACAGAAATGTAGACGATGATGCAGACGTACTGACAGACAGAAAGACAGAAAGAGAGACAGACAGATGTACTGACAAAAGACAGACAGACGTGCAGGCAGACAGACAGACAGACAGACGTGCAGACAGACAGACAGACAGACGGAACAAAATCGACGCTGTAAACAGATTTTTCAAATCAAAGCAGAAGACTTTCGTTGACCTTTGACCTTCGCAGAGCTGAGCGCTCAGGAGCTCCCCCTGGAGGACGCGTCCGGTGTGAATCCTCCGCAGCTCTACGGGCGCGTTGGGGGGGGGAGGGGGGGGGGGATGCAAACGGCATGCATGCGCCGCGGCTCCATGCGCCACCGAGCACGCGGTCGCGCCGCCCTCGCCGCGCGGGCCGTTAAGTGGCGGTTAATTAGTCGCCGCAGAGGCTCCGTCGTCCTTGAAGAGGGGCCCCGTCAGCGGCGGGCGGGATCCGGTTTGATTTATGGGCTCCGCTCTTCAGCAGATGGAGGAACGCGGCGGCGGCAGCGGCGTCCTCGCTTAGCGATCCGCTCTCTCTCTCTCTCTCTCGCTCGCTCGCGCACTAATTACAGCTCCATTTCCCACTAATTTGACTTCCTCTCCAAAAAAAAGCGGCGGGAGGAAGCGCTCAGTTTTTGGGGGGGGGGGGGGGTTACAGCGGGGGTGGATGTTACACACAGGGCGAGTCAGCGTACATCCGGAACATCCGGAACATCCGGAACGGTACAGAGCGTCGGACAGTTACATCACGCACACCGGACCAATTAGAACACCGTCTCTGCGTCCGCCGCAAAATCCTGCTGACTCGGCACTTACAGTACAATGCATTCTGGGAAATAAACATCAGATACAAAGAGCCACTATAGCGCCCCCTGGAGGGATGGTTCTCCTTCACCCCTGGAGATTACGCGACCAAAAAAAAATGACATGAATACAATTAATTACTAAAATAAAAATAAAAATAAAAAAAACAACATCCAGAGAACAGAGGGACTCATGGGAAATGGAGTTCCGTCTCTACTTCATATGTTTACATTGGGTGGATGACGATGACGTCACTGTTCCGGTGCCGACGCCGGAACGTGGGACGACGTGAAAATCGGGCAGAATAATAAAATAATAAACTGTAAAAAATAATTAAATTAAATAAATAAAATAAGAAAGGGGCGGCACGGTGGCTTAGTGGTTTAGCATGTTCTCCTCTCAGCGCTAGGGATTCCAGGTTCGGAACCCCATCTGGGTGGAGTTCCCATGTCCTCCCCGTGTCCGCGTGGGCTTCCTCCGGGTTCTCCGGTTTCCTCCCGCAGTTCAAAAACATGGATCGAGGTCAATGGAGGTCTCCCAATTGCCCCATATAGAGTGTGTCTGTGTGAGTGAGTGTGTCCAGGGATGGATTGGCGCCCTGTCCTGGGTGTATCTGCCCAGCGCCCGAAACGTTCTCCCCTGGATGGGCATGGGGAAACCCACCCCCCCCCCCCCCCCCCGGATGGAACGGAAATATAAAAGGCGATACGACAATACGGCGAAACTTCGAACGCAGGCGACGTTAACGTGGTGGTGAGACGTGACGTAAAGGCGGTAGCGGCGGCAACCGAACGCAGCTCGTCAGCAGGATTTTGCGAATCGCACGCTTGTTTAAAAAAAGGCGTCGTGACCAATAGAGGAGCTGTTTTAATATTCAGAGCAGAAAGTACAAAATATCGGCGCACACATGGCTCTGCTGATTTTTTTCTTCTCTTTTTTTTTTTTTTTTTCTCCGACATATATTGACTTCAAATATTTATTAACATCATTGTCATCATCATCATCATCAATCATTATCATTATTATTATTATTATTATTATTAATATTAACACCGAAGGAAAAAAATCAAACGATTGTTAACCTTGCAGATTACATGTACACAGTGCAGGGGTTCGAATGGACGTCACGACAGGAACAGCGCTAACCAGTACATGCTATCAACAAGCGACAAGGAGAGGGGTGGGGGGTGGGGGGCGATTCGACGGACTCGAGGCTGAGCCAGAAACAGAGAGGCTGATGGGAAATGAGGTTTTCTTTTTGTTCCTTTTTTTTTTTTTTTCTTCTTCTTCTTCTGCCGGGTTCGACGGCGTCGCCTCGACTGCATATATATTTACATCGAGTGTGGAGGGATGGACACGTGGCTCGCGTGAGGACGGGCTGGAGAAAGGCCGGAGACCGGGGGTCGCATGCTTCGCCCTGGGTCGGGACCTCCAGCGGGGGAGCGAGAGACGGCGGGCGGGGCCCGTGGAGCCGCCGCGCCGCGCCGGGGCGAATGCCGACCCAGGTGAGTTTTGACATCAATCGCAGCAAAGAACCTTCCCTTGCTGATCCGAGGAGCGCGGAGGGAGGCCGGCGCGGCCTGCTGGTGTACGGCTTCCCGTGGGTGGGTGGGTGGGCGGGCGGGCGGGCGGGTGGTGGGGGGGTGTGTGTCGGGGGTCACCTGACCGTGGCCATCCTCATCCTCATTGTTAATTTAACAGCATTCACGAACAGACAGCGATACACAAGTCCAGTCTGCACCTTCACATTGAGCATTCAGAAAGTTTTCACCAGCACAACAGCTATGAACATCGAAAATAAAGGTGACCCCCCCCCCCCCCCCCTCGGGGAGCGGGGTTCACGGCCGAGTACGCGGATGGGATGAGCGGGCGACGGAGGGGAAGAGGGGTTGGGGCAGACGACGGGGAAAGGGTGGGGAAGGGGAGGTGATTACATGATGCAAAAGATGGCTCCTGGGTTAATGCATAATTCTTTTTTTTTTTTTTTTTATTCACAGTGATGGGTTCGTCATTTCGACTGCCTCCCGCGGCGGCGGCGCTTTAGACCCTCAGCAGGACGGAGACGGACAGGCCGAGCCAGAAGACGAGTTCCGAGAGGCGTCCGCTCAGCGATGCGCCGTTCTCGTACATGGCCCCCGGCCCTGCGGACGACAGGACGACAGCTTTGAACAACGCGTCGGAGTCTCCGAGTCAACTTACGATGTTCAGCGGGAGACGGGGCTCAGCGCGTTTAACTTCGCGGGTTCGCCGCGCTTCACTGCGCGATGGCTACAGAAGGGAACGGGTCGCATCCCAAAAATAAACTGCCCGGCCAACCCGTAAGCAGCGTGCAGCGGAACCTCGGTTTTCGTTGCTGAAACCTCCACAGACCATCGCCGACATCTGAAACCGGTGAAACCCGAGGCTCCCATTTCAGATGAAATCAATTCACATCCAATAAATATGATCCAGAAACGTTAAAATGCCAAAAACACATTTCGCACACAATAAATGTCGGGTTTAAAAGTGAAAACAGAAGAAGTTTAAACTTTAAAAAATGCGCTTTAATAAATAAATAATAAACACTAAGAATACATTTCATAAATTGAATGAATTATTTAATAAATAATAAATACTCGCACGGGAAACACTTGAGATTTTTGCAGACGTGTTGTCGATGAAATCAGACGGATTTTCGCAGAAAATTAAAAAAAAAAAAAAAAATACAAATAAAAAATAAATAAATGAAATAAATGTAAAAAATAAATTAATAAATAAAAATGGATGGACACAGAAACCGATGACATCGGAGGTCAACGAGAACAGAGGTTCCGCTGAACATCTTCCACAACATTTTAAACGCGGCGTCTGTCGTACGATGTCAGCGGATTTTTATAAACATAGCTCGGGTGCCAGCGATTCGCTAATTTGCATATATAAACACGCCGCAGAAGATGACTGAGGATCGTTATGAGGAGAACCTCCACGGCGGGCGTGCTTTACGTCTATCTATATCTATACAGCAGTGTTGTCTCATGATGCCCCGCCCACTTCTGTCCAGCCGCTTCTTTTACACGCAAAAAAAAAACAGCGTGATGTTCGGCTACAGAGTTTATTTGTTATGTGTAGTGTGTTTTTAACATGACCGAGGCTTTCAGCTGGATTAAAGGGGGAGAGGCGGAAGGCTCGCGAGAGAGGACAACTACTAGCGCCTCCTTGTGTCCTGTTTTTATGAAGCGTGATGTGTATTCGTGCCTCTTGGTGTTCACAGTAAAGACAGATTCAGACGAAGCGTCCAGACAGACAGACCGAAGACTTATTACGAACTTTAAAAATGACAAATTACAGTTTGTTATTAATCAGAAGTTGACGAAACTGCAGAACCAGCGCAATAATAAAGAATCCCTCGTAGGTTTTTTTTTTTTTTTTTAAATAGTTTTTTTTTTTTTTTTTTTTCAAGGGCCTCATTTTATTTCCTAACATATGAAGAGTGAAAAAATAAGCATGACCACGGATGAGACGAGACAGAGATGCCGAGGGTGGGGACGAAAAGATGGATGAGAGACAGCGACTGACTCACCGAGGTGAAGCTCACAGAGATAATAGAGGAGAGAGAGAGGGAGAGAGAAAGGACGAGAGACATGAAGAAGACACTCACAGTGGTAATGTGCAGCCGTGTGTCAGGAGCGGACGGAATCACTATGGTGATGGGAGGAAGAGGACCGGCGCGGGAGGAAGAAATTACAGGGATAGGCCCGTCAGCTGGACGACGTACAAACACATTTTAATGAGGTCTTAGTCCATCGTTCTGACATTTAACGGATGGCCCAACGTCCTGAAAGACGAATCCTCATGATTTAAATACAATACATTCAACCAGCTTACGTGTGTGTGTGTGTGTGTGTGTGTGTGTGTGTGTGTGTGTGTAAGAGTGTGTACCTTTTGCTGTTTAATGATTTTAAAACTGACATGCAGTTCCACCGTCAGCAGATTATTAGGTATTTCGCCAGTTTTGTCGCCATCTGCTGGCAGAGTGGTAACGTTGCATGCCGTTCTGCCACATTCTTTGATCTGAATGCTGTATTTAAAGCAATTTATTTATTTAAAATGTGTTTGCGATGCGGGTTTGTCATGGTAAACCCTGACCGGCTATAAACATTTTCAGAATTGGGACAACAGGGTTCTCATGAGGCTGGTGGGCTGCTGTGGGAGGTGTGGGCTGGTGTGGGAGGTGTGGGCTGGTGTGGGCTGGTGTGGGCCGGGGTTCGGCTAAGCGGTGGCACGACGGCAGTGTGTATGAAGGTGCATGTACCTTTTTTGGATCCATAAAGGAGGTCATGTCCTGGAAAAAGAGGACATATAGTCACTCTATTTAAAGACAGCAGAGACATCACTCTGTAACGCGCGAGCCGTTTGGAAATGGACACGCGAGGACACGGGTTCTACTCCACAGACGAAAAAAGACGGAGACAAAACACAAAGGCGGCAGTGCGGTACCTGCCGGGTGTTTGCGCTCTCCTGACGTGATTGATTTTCGGCGCGTGTGTATTTATGGATCTGAGGCGGCGGCGGCGGCGCACCGGCGCGCGTCAGCTGTGTGTACTCACGGAAGAGGAGCATGCTGGCGTTGGAGGCCCCCAGGCGGTTGGAGGCGAAGCAGGTGTAGTTGCCGAAGTGTTTCTCGGTGACGTTGGTGAAGAGCAGCAGGGAGCGCGTCTTCTCGTTTTTAATCTTCAGCGTGTTATCACTCTCTAAGAGCCTGACGGAGACACGGAACCAGACGTTAAGAACCCAGGTCTGTTTACGGCACGCGCGGTCTCACAGAGAGTTCAACCCAAATATCACCCTCAGGTCAAAAAGAAACACACATCCTGTTTAAAGAGAGGGAGAATGAGGCTCTCTCACACACACATACACACACACACTCACACACACACTCACACTCACACACACACACACACACACACACACACACACACACACTCACACACACACAACTTTAATCTTACTAACTTACTTTAATCAAACAATGACGTTAAGCTTATGACCTTACACAAACCTTTAAATATAACCTAACCCTAGTAACCTTACTCAAACCTAACCCTAACCCTAGTAACCTTACTCAAACCTAACCCTAACCCTAGTAACCTTACTCAAACCTAACCCTAGCAATCCAAACCTAAACCTAACCCTAATAACCTTAATCAAACCTAACCCTAACCCTAGTAACCTTACTCAAACCTAACCCTAACCCTAGTAACCTTACTCAAACCTAACCCTAATAACCTAACTCAAACTTAACCCTAACCCTAGTAACCTTACTCAAACCTAACCCAAACCATAATAACCTTCCTCAAACCTAACCATAACCCTAGTAACCTTCCTCAAACCAAGTAATGCAAACCTAACCCTAATAACCTTAATCAAACCTAACCCTAACCCTAGTAACCTTACTCAAACCTAACCCTAACCCTAATAACCTTAATCAAACCTAACCCTAACCCTAGTAACCTTACTCAAACCTAACCCTAGCAATCCAAACCTAAACTTAACCCTAATAACCTTAATCAAACCTAACCCTAACCCTAGTAACCTTACTCAAACCTAACCCTAACCCTAGTAACCTTACTCAAACCTAACCCTAACCCTAGTAACCTTACTCAAACCTAACCCTAATAACCTAACTCAACTTAACCCTAACCCTAGTAACCTTACTCAAACCTAACCCAAACCATAATAACCTTCCTCAAACCTAACCATAACCCTAGTAACCTTCCTCAAACCAAGTAATGCAAACCTAACCCTAATAACCTTAATCAAACCTAACCCTAACCCTAGTAACCTTACTCAAACCTAACCCTAACCCTAATAACCTTAATCAAACCTAACCCTAACCCTAGTAACCTTACTCAAACCTAACCCTAGCAATCCAAACCTAAACTTAACCCTAATAACCTTAATCAAACCTAACCCTAACCCTAGTAACCTTACTCAAACCTAACCCTAACCCTAGTAACCTTACTCAAACCTAACCCTAACCCTAGTAACCTTACTCAAACCTAACCCTAATAACCTAACTCAAACTTAACCCTAACCCTAGTAACCTTACTCAAACCTAACCCAAACCATAATAACCTTCCTCAAACCTAACCATAACCCTAGTAACCTTACTCAAACCAAGTAATGCAAACCTAACCCTAGTAACCTTACTCAAACCTAACCCTAACCCTAGTAACCTTATTCAAACCTAACCCTAACCCTAATAACCTTAATCAAACCTAACCCTAACCCTAGTAACCTTACTCAAACCTAACCCTAGCAATCCAAACCTAAACTTAACCCTAATAACCTTAATCAAACCTAACCCTAACCCTAGTAACCTTACTCAAACCTAACCCTAACCCTAGTAACCTTACTCAAACCTAACCCTAACCCTAGTAACCTTACTCAAACCTAACCCTAATAACCTAACTCAAACTTAACCCTAACCCTAGTAACCTTACTCAAACCTAACCCAAACCATAATAACCTTCCTCAAACCTAACCATAACCCTAGTAACCTTCCTCAAACCAAGTAATGCAAACCTAACCCTAATAACCTTAATCAAACCTAACCCTAACCCTAGTAACCTTACTCAAACCTAACCCTAACCCTAATAACCTTAATCAAACCTAACCCTAACCCTAGTAACCTTACTCAAACCTAACCCTAGCAATCCAAACCTAAACTTAACCCTAATAACCTTAATCAAACCTAACCCTAACCCTAGTAACCTTACTCAAACCTAACCCTAACCCTAGTAACCTTACTCAAACCTAACCCTAACCCTAGTAACCTTACTCAAACCTAACCCTAATAACCTAACTCAAACTTAACCCTAACCCTAGTAACCTTACTCAAACCTAACCCAAACCATAATAACCTTCCTCAAACCTAACCATAACCCTAGTAACCTTACTCAAACCAAGTAATGCAAACCTAACCCTAGTAACCTTACTCAAACCTAACCCTAACCCTAGTAACCTTATTCAAACCTAACCCTAACCCTAATAACCTTAAATCAAACCTAACCCTAACCCTAGTAACCTTACTCAAACCTAACCCTAGCAATCCAAACCTAAACTTAACCCTAATAACCTTAATCAAACCTAACCCTAACCCTAGTAACCTTACTCAAACCTAACCCTAACCCTAGTAACCTTACTCAAACCTAACCCTAACCCTAGTAACCTTACTCAAACCTAACCCTAATAACCTAACTCAAACTTAACCCTAACCCTAGTAACCTTACTCAAACCTAACCCAAACCATAATAACCTTCCTCAAACCTAACCATAACCCTAGTAACCTTCCTCAAACCAAGTAATGCAAACCTAACCCTAATAACCTTACTCAAACCTAACCCTAACCCTAGTAACCTCACTCAAACCTAACCCTAACTCTAGTAACCATACTAACCCTAACCCTGATAAGCATCCTTTACCTAACCCTAACCAAAGCAATCCAAACCTAAACCTAACCCTAGTAACCTAACTCAAACCTAATCCTAACCCAAGCAATCCAAACCTAAACCTAACCCTAACCCTAGTAACCTAACTCAAACCTAACCCTAACCTTGCTAACCTTACTCAAACCTCACTGTAACCCTGCTAAAGAGGTAGAGGATGACGGGACCGTTACCTCCGGTCGTCCCTGTACCACTCGAACACGGCGGTGGGCACGGCCATGGCCTCGCAGCGCAGTATGGCGGTCTTTCCGACCTGAGCCGGCATGTTCTTCACGTCGGTGATCATGGGAGGATCTGCGAAAGAAACGGAGGAGCGTCAGAACCTCCGCGTTTAAGGACGCCCCCCCCCCCCCCCCCCCCCCCCGCGCGCGGCCGCCGCGCCCCTCCGACACTCACAGTTGACCGTGACCCTGACGCGGCGGGTGTCGGACGGCGCCACGCCGTTGTTGGTGACGCACTCGTACTCCTCCGCCTGCGTCCGCTTGATCTCCACGATGTCCAGGAACTCGCCCTCGTAGGTTCGGCCGTCTGAAACACAAGGACCGGACGAGGGTGAGGTCCACGCCGCGTCGTCCACGTCGTCCACACGGTGGCGCCACCCGCGAGGCGCTGATGGACGCCCGCTGGCGCTCAGTCAACGTCGGCGTGTCTGATCAACCGGCTCATTGGACCTCGATGCGGTTAATTGGCGGTTTGTTTGCTGTTATTGAAACGTTTGGACCGCGGCCGCGGCGTAACGTAACGTTGCCAAAACGAACGGCGTCGCCATTAAAACGCTAACGAGGTACAACACGTCGCTAACGAGGCTGAGTGATGAGCTGATGCCCCCCCCCCCCGAATTCCCCAAAATCCCAACACACACACACATGCACACACTCACATACACGCACACACATACTCACACATACACACGTGCCCGCGCATACACACACACACATACAATTACACACTCACACACACATGTGCACACACTCACATACACATACATACACACACACACACACATACATACTCACACATACACACACGTGTGCACACACACACACACACACACACACACTCACACAAACACATGCACAGACACACACACACACACACACTCACACACACACATACAATTACACACACTCACATATGCACACACAGACACACACACACACACACTCACACACACACACACACACACACACACACTCACACACATATATACAATTACATACACTCACACATGCACACAGACACACACACACACACACACATACACACACACACATACAATTACACACACTCACACATGCACACACAGACACACACACACACACACACACACACATATATACAATTACACACACTCACACATGCACACACAGACACACACACACACACACACACACACACACACACACACACACATATATACAATTACACACACTCACACATGCACACACAGACACACACACACACACACTGTAGTGTATATAATAATAATAATGCAGTTTTTGTGTGGATGAGTGTAATTAAGGATCATAGTCGTCATGGCAACGGTTGCTAACGTTAAAACTTTTAATTAATTCATTAATGAATTCTTTCGGAATCAATAACTCGTTATCTTTCGATCAGCAGGTCGTTACACTGATCGCCGTGAGCTTCCGCGGTTCTACCTTCGTTCCTCGCAGGTCGTGTTAATTAACGAAGCGCGCGTTGGTGCGCCACCTGACGGCTCTGTGTGCCACTGAGAGCGAGGTGCGCTGCGTAACGTTGGAAACACGCCGTCGCTCGCCGAAGCCCCACCCCCCCATCGCTCGCCGAATCCCCACCCCCCCATCGCTCGCCGAAGCCCCACCCCCCATCGTTCGCCGAAGCCCCACCCCCCGGGTTCGAGCCCCGCCCCGGAGCCGAGCGAGCGATTCGCCGGGCCTCGCGGGACGCCGCCGGTTCCCCGCTGCAGATTTGCGTGCCCGTCCTAATTGCAGATTAAGGCGGGGGATTACGGACGCGGCGCCGAGCTGGAGACGATTACTCTGCGTCTGCAGCCGCTTAGACCCGCGAGTGCGTCCTATCCCAGAAACACCACGTCTCCTTCTGTTACATCATTAAACATCAATCCCACCGCGTCTCCCTGAGAACCGCGCAGCACCCAGACAGAGAGACACGCCAGACACAGAGAGACACGAGAGACAGAGAGAGACACGGCCAGAGAGAGAGAGATATGGCCAGACAGAGAGACAGAGAGACACGCCAGACACAGAGAGACAGAGAGAGACACGGCCAGACAGAGAGAGATACGGCCAGACAGAGAGACAGAGAGACACGAGAGAGACACGAGAGAGACACGAGAGAGACACGGCCAGACAGAGAGAGATATGGCCAGACAGAGAGACAGAGAGACACGAGAGAGACACGAGAGAGACACGAGAGAGACACGGCCAGACAGAGAGAGATATGGCCAGACAGAGAGACAGAGAGACACGCCAGACACAGAGAGACAGAGAGAGACACGGCCAGACAGAGAGAGATACGGCCAGACAGAGAGACAGAGAGACATGAGAGAGACACGAGAGAGACACGAGAGAGACACGGCCAGACAGAGAGAGATACGGCCAGACAGAGAGACAGAGAGACATGAGAGAGACACGAGAGAGACACGAGAGAGACACGGCCAGACAGAGAGAGATATGGCCAGACAGAGAGACAGAGAGACACGAGAGAGACACGAGAGAGACACGAGAGAGACACGGCCAGACAGAGAGAGATATGGCCAGACAGAGAGACAGAGAGACACGCCAGACACAGAGAGACAGAGAGAGACACGGCCAGACAGAGAGAGATACGGCCAGACAGAGAGACAGAGAGACACGAGAGAGACACGAGAGAGACACGAGAGAGACACGGCCAGACAGAGAGAGATATGGCCAGACAGAGAGACAGAGAGACACGCCAGACACAGAGAGACAGAGAGAGACACGGCCAGACAGAGAGAGATACGGCCAGACAGAGAGACAGAGAGACACGAGGGGACAGAGAGAGACAAGGCCAGATAGAGAGACACGGTGAGTTAAAGAGAGACACGGCGATACAGAGGGAGACCACGAGAGGACACAGCAAGACAAAGTGAGACAGAGAAACATGGCGAGACAGAGAGACATAGTGAGAGAGAGAGAGAGAGAGACACACACACACACACACACACACACACAGTAAGACAGAGGGATTGTGAAAATGAGAGACACTATGAGACAGGCTATGAGACAGGGAGACATAGAGATACAAAGACACAGAACAGAGAGAGACCGTGAGAGAGAGAGACACTGTGAGCCAGAGTGACAACGAGAAAGAGGGACACCGTGAGGCACAGTGAGACACAGAGGCAGAGAGAGACAGAGAGACAGAGGGACACAGAGGGACACAGTCACGTTGCGTCTGTAAACACTCGGAGCAGTTTTTTAAACGGTTGTGGCGCCGCGGGATCCGTCGGCGGAACCGGAGCACGGAGCCAGATGTTCGGGTTCCGCGACGGCGTCCTGCAGCATCTGCTCGAGGGTCCACCTCTGCCAAGCGCCGCGTCTCCTCACACATCAGAGAGGTTCTAATCCGAGACGTTCCACCCCTGCCTTCACGCCGACTCGGGGCGGTTCCTCCGAATGGGGCCCTGCGCGGCTGCCTTTAGGACGTGGCGTTGCGTAAGACTCGGATGAGGACGGGACGCGCCATGAATAATTCACACTGACAAGACACTTCAAGGTTACTGTCACGCCGGCGCGTTAGGGGAGCGTCAACAACAAAACGAGGCCAAGGAATTTAATTAAGGCGCCGAGGCCACGCCCCCCCCCCCCTCCGCGAGCGTACCAGAGAACCTCCGGTCCAACAGTAGAGGGCGGCAGAGGACTGAGTTCTCGAGCAGAAAGGATGCGGCTGGCGGGATTCGCCAGGAAACGAAGGCGCTCGACAACTTGGCGTGACGCCGACCATCAAGGGATTCTTGTAAGTCTCGTGTCTTTAAGGACAAAGTCGGCATCCCAATGACGTTCCGTGTGGTGTGCATCTGACACATGTCCACACGTCCGAGACGGACCTTCCCTCGCCGTGGTTACCGATGATGTAACCCGGTTCTCCGGTTCACCCTGTCCTCCGTACGA
Organism: Corydoras sp. C115; assembly: GCA_019802505.1. Classification (NCBI taxonomy): domain Eukaryota; kingdom Metazoa; phylum Chordata; class Actinopteri; order Siluriformes; family Callichthyidae; genus Corydoras; species Corydoras sp. C115. The sequence goes on along the minus strand of JAFMOC010000196.1, from coordinate 588,410 downwards.
GCACCTCCGGGTTCGGCGCATTGCGAAGCGCCGAGTGTGCAGGTTTTCTCGGGAGCCCCGCAGCGAGCTCTGCAGTGACGCGCCGCCGCCGCCACCTCGCGCTCGGTCAGGAACCCGAGGCCGGGGTTTTTCTTTGGGAGGAACGCGCACTCAGCAGTTCTGCGCTCGGTTCTGGATGGCGGCGCTCCCGCATCGCGCAGCGCGCCCTGCTAACGGCTACGGCTGCTAATTACAGCCGAGCCGAGCCGAGTCAGCGGAAAGAGAACAGCTGGACGCGCGGTTTAAATACGCAGGTACACCACGTGAGGGCGACGGATTCGCGGTGGCAGGACGGACAGAACTCAGAACCGGGCTGGCGTCTAAAGATAGAACCGAGACAGAGACGGATCGTATCAGAACAAAGACACTGTAGGACAAAAGTCCACTGCATCGGGGTTTCTAGGGTGCTATGAAGTGCTGACCACTTAATCCTCCACTAGAGTCCCAGGTTGGTGGGGGGGCGGGGGGGGGGGTTCCTACAACATTTCGGGCGCTGGGTAGGTACACCCAGGAGAGGGCGCCAGTCTATTGCTTAGCACACACTCACTCATGAACTCACAATATATAGGGCCAATTGAGATGGGGCGATTTAGGAGCAGCCAATTCACCTTGAATGACCCCAACCATCATTTTCATCAGCGGATGAAAGCGACTTCATTAAGTGCACTACATCCAAAATAGACAGACAAGTAGCACTGACGAGGTGTGGATTTGGCATGTTCTCCCCCCACGTGAAGGGTTCCTTCGGCAAGTCCAAGTTCCTTCCTTTGTCCATAAACGTGTTCTTTAGTCGAACTGAAGGTTCTAGATCGCGGTGTCGATGTTTTCATGACTGAAGTTTCGAAAGGACTGGAGAACCTTTGGCGCCACTAGGGCTGGGGTAGGCTCCAGCTCCTCCTGCAACAGGACGAGCGGCTCAGGAGAACGCTTTCCTTCGTCTCGCTGTAGCACTGACAAGTTGTGGATTTGGCATGTTCTCCCCACGTGTAGGGTTCCTTCAGCAAGTCCAAGTTCCTTCCTTTATCCATAAACGTGTTCTTTAGTCGACCTGAAGGTTCTAGATCGCGGGTGTCGATGTTTTCATGACTGAAGGTTCCAAAGGACTGGAGAACCTTTGGCGCCACCGGGTGCTGGGATAGGCTCCAGCTCCTCCTGCAATAGGACGAGCGGCTTAACCGAACGTTTGTCCTTCGTTTCGCCGATTCTCTGATCATCGTAGTTCTCAGGTTCCGGCGCGGTGGTAAACATCATCTCTGCACAGGGTTCCGCCAGCGTGGCGGTGTCTCTCAGGGTTCCGCCAGCGTGGCGGCTCCAGATGAATTGTGTACAAACAGCCGATCGGCGCGTGGCTCCGTTTCATGTCCCCTATTAATTCTGCATGTGGCGCGCCTCCACCCGGTTGCGCCGCGCGCTCGTTAGCCTCGTTTGTATGCGGCGGGCGGGCGGGCGCGCGTGTGAACCCGTCCCCCGAGTCCGCTCGACCACAACCGAGCGCCTCCGGTTCAGTTTCCTGGCGCCGGGACGCCGCGGACCGCAGCTGCTTCCAGAGCGCCGGCTTCCGGAGTGAATTCTAAACGAGGGCGGATCGCGCGTTTCCAGCTCGCCGCCGCCGCCGAGCCGCAGAAGGATAATCGCCCCTAATAGGCGCGGCCTCGCGCTCGCCATAACCGCCGTGATTTACATCAGCGAGGCTGGAAGCGGGAAATAGAGGCCTTAATGACAAACATGATTATTAGCGGCGCAACGATGGCGGCGATGGCGGCGATGGCGGCGGCCACGGAGACAGATGCTGATGATTATCGTATCGTTCGCGGCTGCAATCACGAACAACGAGGACGCGACAAATCCGGGCTCGGACGCGCGTTACTGGCTCTTCCGTACCACGCATGCCCTCAAATGTGAGGATTTGCATGTTCTCCCCATGTGTGGGTTTTCTCTGTGTGTGTGTGTGTGTGTTGCTTTTACCAAGAATGACAGAACTATCCAGAATATTTCCCTGCCTCTTGCCCTATAGGTGCTGGGATAGGCCCCAGCTCAGACCCCGCTCTGTCAGATCCTGAGGTTCGGCCCGTTTGTTATTTATTTTGCCGGCGTGCGTTGGTTAACGCCGTACCCGTGACTGCGGTCGCTCGGCTCGGACACTCACGTTTCTGGTCCTTCCAGACGATGCTGGGTTCGGGTCGCCCGACCGCCAGGCAGAACAGGTTCACGTCGTCGCCCTCGTTCACCGACCGGTCCTGAGTGATGTTCACGATCCGCGCGGGAACTGAAAGACAGAGCAGAGGCGTCGTCACGCGGGTGCGCGGGGGGTGGGGGGGTTATTGGCAGCTCAGTGGCGGAGGACTCGAAGGTTGTGGGTTCGAATCCCAGGACCGCTGAAGTTAGTTCTTGTTGCTTATCATTATTCATTCATCCATTCATTATCTCACGCTTTATCCTATATTAGGGTCGCGGGGGGGGAGAACGTTCCCCATGCCCATCCAGGGGAGAACGTTTCGGGCGCTGTGCAGATACACCCAGGACAGGGGGGCAATCCATCGCTGGGCAAACACTCACTCACACAGACACACTCTATATGGGGCAATTTTTTTTGAGAATTCAATTGACTTGATCCATGTTTTTGGACTGTGGGAGGAAACCGGAGAACCCGGAGGAAACCCATGCAGACACGGGGAGGTCATGGGAACTCCACCCAGATGGGGATTCAAACCGGGAATCCCTAGTGCTGAGAGGAGAACGTGCCAAACCACTAAGCCGCCGTGACGTCTGCTTATCATTAATTAAATTTATTTTCATTTAAACGACCCATGATGCCCGGGAAACCCCTCCCTCCCTATCATCTCACCTCCTCCTTTTACGTCCTCCTCTCACCTCCTCCTCTCACCTCCTCCTGATGTCACTGCTGATGTCACTGCTGATGTCACAGACGCTCACTCTGTTAATGAATGCGGGTCTTTGTGACGTTTGGGTTTGAGGTTCAGATGCAGCGCCTCTAGGGGCTGTGAGGGTCAGGGCCCTCGAACACATCGGTAACGCCTGGGATTTGAACCCACAGCCTTCAGATCGACAGCCGAACGCCACGACCACCCCACCACACCCCGACTCCGGCAGCCGCACGGCGCAAAGTAAAGACCACAAGCCGTCGAAGAAAAAGGGGAGGAGCCAACCCTGGACGATGAGGTAGACGTGCGAGGTGCGCGCCGTGGTCTGCGCCTGGAAGCTGCAGGTGTAGGGGCCCTCGTCCGTCACGGCCACGCGCTCGATCTGGATGGAGAAGTCTCCGTTGCTGGTGTTGACCTGCGACACTCGCGGGTCCAGGGACCACTTCTCGGTCCCCGTGATCAGGATGTTGGAGCGGTTCAGCCAGGCGATGCGGGTCACCTCCTCGTCCACCTTACACCTGCACACCCAAAATCAGACGGGGAACCTGGAGAACAGTTCTGACAGCAAGGTCGGGAGAACATGCAAAATTCACACCCATAGCATCGCCCTGCAGTGTGATACGAGAGTGATGCGAGTGTGATGTGAGTGTGATGTGAGAGTGATGAGAGAGTGATATGTGAGTGTGATGTGAATGTGATGCGAGTGTTATGCAAGTGTGATGTGAGTGTGATATGTGAGTGTGATGTGAGTGTGATATGAGTGTGATGCGAGTGTGATGTAAGTGTGATGTGAGTGTGATGCGAGTGTGATGTAAGTGTGATGTGAGTGTGATGCGAGACTGATGTAAGTGTGATGTGAGTGTGATGCGAGACTGATGTAAGTGTGATGTGAGTGTGATGCGAGACTGATGTAAGTGTGATGTGAGTGTGATGCGAGTGTGATGTAAGTGTGATGCGATTGTGATGCGAGCGTGATGTAAGTGTGATGTAAGTATGATGTGAGTGTGATGTGAGTGTGATATGAGTGTGATGCGAGTGTGATGTAAGTGTGATGTAAGTGTGATGTGAGTGTGATGCGAGTGTGATGTAAGTGTGATGCGATTGTGAAGCGAGCCTGATGTAAGTGTGATGTAAGTATGATGTGAGTGTGATGTGAGTGTGATATGAGTGTGATGCGAGTGTGATGTAAGTGTGATGTAAGTGTGATGCGAGCGTGATGTAAGTGTGATGTAAGTATGATGTGAGTGTGATGTGAGTGTGATATGAGTGTGATGCGAGTGTGATGTAAGTGTGATGTAAGTGTGATGTGAGTGTGATGCGAGTGTGATGTAAGTGTGATGCGATTGTGAAGCGAGCCTGATGTAAGTGTGATGTAAGTATGATGTGAGTGTGATGTGAGTGTGATATGAGTGTGATGCGAGTGTGATGTAAGTGTGATGTAAGTGTGATGTGAGTGTGATGTAAGTGTGATGTGAGTGTGATGCGAGTGTGATGTAAGTGTGATGTGAGTGTGATGTAAGTGTGATGCGATTGTGATGTGAGTGTGATGCGAGCCTGATGTAAGTGTGATGTGAGCGTAATGCGAGTGTGATGCGAGTGTGATGCGAGTGTGATGTGAGTGTGATGTGATGTAAGTGTGATGTGAGTGTGATGTGAGTGTGATGTGAGTGTGATGTGATGTAAGTGTGATGTGAGTGTGATGTAAGTGTGATGTGAGTGTGATGCGAGTGTGATGTAAGTGTGATGTGAGTGTGATGTAAGTGTGATGCGATTGTGATGCGAGCGTGATGTGAGTGTGATGTGAGCGTAATGCGAGTGTGATGCGAGAATGATATGAGTGTGATGCAAGTGTGATGTGAACGTGATGTGAACATTATGTGAGTGTGATGCGAGAGTGATATGAGTGTGATGGGAGAGTGATGCGAGTGTGATGCGAGTGTGATGCGAGCGTGTTGCAAGTGTGATGTGAACATGATGCGAACATGATGAGAGAGTGATGTAAGTGTGATGCGAGTGTAATATGAGTGTGATGCGAGTGTAATGTGAGTGTGATGCGAGTGTAATGTGAGTGTGATGCGAGTGTAATGTGAGTGTGATGCGAGTGTAATGTGAGTGTGATGCGAGTGTAATGTGAGTGTGATGCGAGCGTGATGAGCCCCGGAACGATATCTCTCTGATGCTCTCTTTTATCTTCAGCTCCGCCCGCAGTACCTCCCCCCACCAGCGAGAGCTGTCAGTGTGCAGTTCACTTCCTCTCCTCCCCGACTTTGGCTCGGTGAGAGGAACCGAATCGGGGGTGCGGAACGCCGAGGGAACGCAAACGTAAGCTGCTTTAGGAACGGCACCCTGGGTAGCGAGGTGATGACTCATCGCTGACGGGTCTCACGGGAGACTCGCGGGTTCTGTTTTCGGGGACGGTTCCATCCATTCCTCTCGCATCAGCACTTCACCCGCCGTCCCGCCTGCCCTTATGTAAGAAACCACACGGCACCGACCGCATCTCGTTACCCGACCCGCTGCCGGGTTCCTCACCTGTGTGTGTGTGTGTGTGTGTGTGTGTGTGTGTGTGTGTGTGTGTGGATGTGTGTGAGACTCACCTCAGGATGACGCTCTGTCCCTCCTGTACGGTGATGTTGTCCGGGTAATAGCCGAACTCGGCCGCCTGCGTGCCGCTGGGTCCTGCGTGAGAGACAGACAGACGGTCAGACAGACGGTCAGACAGACGGTCAGACAGACAGACAGACAGACAGACAGACAGACAGAGGAAGGTGGTGAGCGTTGGTGCCGACGTCCCCGTCATCCCGAGGACAGCGGCGCCGCGCGGTCAACCCGTTTCCGCTGAAAAGTTTGCCGGAGTTGTGTGAGGACGTGTGTGTGTGAGGACGTGTGTGTGTGAGGACGTGTGTGTGTGTGAGGACGTGTGTGTGAGGACGGAGCTGTGCGTGGATCTGAATGATGATTGGGTGTCGGAGCCGCTCGCCCAGGAGCCCCGATAATGAGCCGCGGGAAGAGGATTCACACAGAGGCGACGGAGCGTGAAATGAAGGGACAGGCCCGGCCAGGACGCAATCACACACACACACACACACACACACACACACACACACACACATACTCACACACACACACATATATATAAAACTCTATTTTGTCAGGTCACAGTATACAATGCCATGTGTAGTCAACAGACACAGAGTAATTTCACTGAACACACACACACACACACACACACACACAAGGCCGCTCACACCAACACAAATACACGCACATGAACTCTCAGACACACACGAAAGTATGCAAGCACACACACACATACACACACACACACACACACTCACATAGAGAGACAAGAGACACATATACACACATACATGCACTCTCTCTCTCACACACACACACACACACACACACAAAGAGACAAGAGACATACACACACATATACATGCAGTTACACACATACACACACACGCACACACACACACACACACACACACACACACAAAGAGACAAGAGACAAACACACATATATACATACACTTGCACACATACACACGTACGCACACACACACATACACCCGAATGCACACACACACACACACACACACAAAGAGACAAATGACACACAGACACAAACATACACACGAATGCACACACAAAAATGACAATGCACACACACACACACACACACACAAAGAGACAAATGACACACAGACACAAACATACACACGAATGCACACACAAAAATGACAATACACACACACACACACACACACACACACATATATGCACTTACACACATGGACACACACACAAGCACACACACACACACACACACACACACGTACACACTCGTCCGTATAGCGCAGGCTGTAACACCCAACCCCCCAAAACCTGAACCATGACCCGGGTGGTATGATGGTTCCACTGAAGGGAACCCGTTCTCCGGGTTCCACTGCCCACCCGTCCCCTCCACCCGTCCCCGGCAGCAGCAGCAGTCTTTAATATCTCCTGACCAATATTTGGCCGCTGCTGCCTCGGAGGTTTAATATACGCTGACTTATGAGGGACGACGTTCCGGAGCCGGTGCAGGTTTTACGTTCCGGCGCTGACATCGGCTGCCGGAGAAGCGAAGCCGCCCAGGGCTGAGCGAGATGATTTGAAGCTGCGCTGCGGCTGACGACTCGCCACCCTCACCCCCCCCCCCCACCCCCCCCCCCACCCTCACCCTCACCCTCACTCCCTCTGTTTTTTTTTTTTTTTTTTTTTTTTTTTTTAATTTGTGCACGAAGGGAGACGGCAAATAGCCCGAGTCTAATGAAAAGCGAGAGGGATGGCTGCGACGCCGAATTGTGTGCAAATTGGGTGAAGCTGCGGCGGCGGCGGCGTTCCTGCGAAAGGCCCCGGCTGCCGATGACGATGCTAAATGAAGTTTTCATCTCCTCGTCTGAGAGCGACGGCGCCGAGGATCAATCAAACGGACGAGTTTATTAGAGCGGGCAGGACGGGGGGGGACGGAGGGACTCTTTAGGACGCGCGTCCCATCATTAGACGGCGGTGAGACGCTGAGGGTTCCATCATGGTTCTGCGCATCCATCCACAGGAGCCCGAGGTGCGGACGCAGCATCCGGATCGTGGGTCTTTGCGCGAGGTCTTTGCGCGAGGACAACTCCCAACTGGTCACATGGTCATATGGTCACGAAAAAGGGCCTTCCCCAAACTGTTGAGGGCGTCCAGTTCCCCCGCTGCACGGCCGGGTGAGGACAAACCTCCATAAAACACCTGGTTCGGAGACGCTTGAATTAGAACCTCGAACCCCCGCAGACGGACACCGGCACTCCGGAATCGTGACGTCCTCGTCCCCCTCCGGAGCGGCGTGAGGAGAACCTCGGCTGTTTATCTGTGATGTCATCGTCTCACGCCGCATTTTTCGCGGCCGAACCACACGGCGTGTTTACATCACGCCTTCCACCCTCGTTCTCCTCCGCCTCGTGGGCTCCCTCGCCGTCGGAGCGTCTGCAGCCGGACGCTGTAATCACATTGACGGGGAGGGGGGAGGGGGGGCGCTAATGCGCTACTCGCCAGCCGCTGCGGCACGGGGCGGCGGCGAGGCAGGCGCGAGATCGCATGTGTATTTATTGCGCGGGCCGAAGCCGATTTCCGGCACGCGGTTGGAGGAGGTAGCGTGAGGTTCATTTAATTCTGTGCTTCCCCTCTGCTCTCGCACACACTCGCGATAAAGGGGGGGGGGGGGTGTTACACACACACACACACACACACACAGCTATTAAACAGATGATGTGTGCATAAGCTAAAGGCCCCGAACAACACGGTGGAGGGGAGGGGGGGCGTAAATAGAGTGAGGTGGGGGTGAGGGGGTCTATTCCCTATTCCCCACTCAATTCCCATTTTCACAGCTCAATTGCCGCCCCTTATTCTAATACCCCCGCCCTTCGCAGAACCGGATTGCGCTGGGAATTCGGCGTTCGGGTAACTCCGCGTGCACTCCCCCCCCCCCCCCCTCGCTGCGTTTACGAACGCGAGCGCAAATCTGCTTCTTCTTCCGGCGGGATCCTTTAGGGGGCGCCGCAGTGGGTCCTTACGTCCCGGTACGTTCCAGGAATTTATTTACGGAGCGCGGAACAGCATCACAGAGCAGCTTCACAGCCTTTAAGAGCTTAAGAGCCAGCCGAGGCGACAGCGGCAAGGAAAAACTCCGAGGACGGAACCTTGTGAGGACCGAGGGTCAGTGGGGGGGACTCATCGTCCTTGAGTGGACATGCAGCATCAACAGCCCTATTCTCCATCTTGCCCTGTGCTGGGCACCCTGCTCTGCCACGCCCACCGCCTGCATCCGTCGGTTTCTCTGGAAACCTCGTTAGTCCCATCGATTGCCTCGATGTGTGACCATGTGACCATGTGTCAGGTCACGAGCCAATCACGTGGCTTCGATACGGAATTCGGGAATCGGATTCGGATCGATTCGGAGCGAGCGTCCGGTTTTGCGAGGGCGTACAGGAAGCCCGATGACAGGATCCGGCTCTTCGTGGCCCGCCGTCGGGCGCGGCCCTGAGCGGGCGCGGATCAGAGACGCGGCGTGAAAACACCGGGGAGCCTCGCGGCGCAAAGCCGCCACCCTTCATCATTAATAATGCAGCGGCGGCGCGTAAGCGGGAGAGAGAACCCGTGATGTGGGAGCGGGAAGGCGCAGGCAGTGACGGGTAATGAATGAATAATACGGCGAGGGAGCGGCGCTGAAGGAGGTGAGTCGGCGGAGGGGGGGCGGGGGGGGGGGGTGGGGCGTGGAGGCGCCGGAGGGGGGAAGCGTGGGAGCGGGCGGCGCGGGCGTTAGCTACAGCTAAATTAATATAACCCTGTGCTTTGGTGCAGGCTGCGATCATGACAAACCGCGAGATTCAATCATCGGCGCGGCGCCGCCGCTCCGCGGACGAGCTGTCCATCTTTTTCTCCTTTATCTCGCGTTCCGAACCGTGCCGCGTTCTCGCCGGCCGATGCTGCAAGAGTCTGCGGACGTTCTGCAACAGCCAACAACTCCGTACGGAATGCGGGCGGCGCGACGGAGTGGACGAATTCAACTACAGGAAACGCCACCTGAGCACGAAACCTGACTGGGGGGGGGGGGTAAGAGCTAGAGGTGGGGTGTGGGTGTGTGGATATGGGTGGAGGTGTGGGTGGAGGTGTTCGCATTGGTGTTGGTGGGGTGGAGTTGTAGGTGTGGGTGTATGTGTGGATGTAGGTGGGGTCGAGGCTTGGGTGGGTGTGTAAAGTGTGGGTGGGGGTGGAGGTGTGGGTGTAGGTGGGGTTCAGGTGTAGGTGGGTGTGTAAGTGTGGGTGGGGGTGGAGGTGTGGGTGTATGTGGGGTTCAGGTGTAGGTGGGTGTGTAAGTGTGGGTGGGGGTGGAGGTGTGGGTGTAGGTGGAGTGGAGGTGAGGTGGTGTGGATGTGGGTGGTGGTGGAGGTGTAGATGTGAATATATGTGTGGGTGTAGGTGTGGGTGTATGTATTGATGTGGGTGTTGGTGTAGGTGTGGGTGTGGGTGTGGATGTAGGTTGGGTGGAGGTTTGGGTGGGTGTGTAAGTGTGGGTGGGTGTGTAAGTGTGGGTGGGTGTGTAAGTGTGGGTGTGGGTGTAGGTGGGATGGAGGTGGAGGTGTAGGTGAGAATATAGGTGTGGGTGTGAGTGGGGTGGAGGTGTGAATAAAGGTGTGGGTGTGGGTGTAGGTGTGGGTGTAGGTGGGATGGAGGTGGAGGTGTAGGTGAGAATATAGGTGTGGGTGTGGGTGGGGTGGAGGTGTGAATAAAGGTGTGGGTATGGGTGGAGGTGGGGGTGTAGGTGTGGGTGCTTGTGTGGATGTAGGTAGGGTGGGTGTGTAAGTGTGGGGGGGTGGAGGTGTGGGTGTAGGTGGTGTGGATGTGGGTGGTGGTGGAGGTGTGAATATAGGTGTGGGTGTGTGTGGAGGTGGGGGTGTAGGTGGGGGTGGAGGTGTCTGTGGAGGTCTAGGTGTAGGTGTGGGGGGTGGAGGTGTGAATATAGGTGTGGGTGGGGGTGTAGGTGGGGGTTGAGGTGTGTGTGGAGGTGGGGGTGGAGGTGTGTGGGGGTGCAGTTGTGTGTGGAGGTCTAGGTGTAGGTGTGGGTGGGGGTGGAGTTGTGTGTGGAGGTGGGGGTGTAGGTGTGGGTATCTTTGTATCCAACAAGCGATAAAAAAAACCCAATTGTAAGTATTTTAAAAGGTAACGGGGTTTTTATTCCTCGGTTCTCCGTCCTCCGTACCGCTTTGTCCTCCGCGCAGAGGACATCCATTTTAAGGCGATTTGTGTCCTGACATTTTCCCTTTGTGGTCGGCGATCGCGCTCACGTCCGGCTCAGAGTCGTTAACCGGAGCGAGTCCGAGTCAGACACCTCGCCGCCTCGGTAACGCACCTCCATTAAGGGCCAGTCTTCGGGAACAAATGAGAACGTGGCGGAGGAGGCGGAGGAGGACGGAGTAATCCTCTTATGAGTGGTGTCGAATCGAACGAGGGAGGCGACGCGCGCAGGGGGACGCCGAGAGGGGCGCCATGTGGAACGAAGGCCCGGCAGCCGGAGAAGGACGCGGGGACGCGCGATTAACGGCGGAACTCCGCCGACTATTAAATATTTACGAAGCCGCTTTTCTCCGTCGCCGCGGTGATGAACGACGACGCCGCCATCGCCGCCGCCGCGGGATCATCAGGTGGAGGAGGCCCGAGGCGAGCGAGGATTAAATATTAACTGGTGGACAGATCCGGGTTCTACTGCGTCTGAGCCCATTAACACTGACCAAGCCATGCCGACCAGCCCAACACACACACACACACACACACACACACACACACACTGCGTTCTCCACAACTCTGCATCGCCTCCACCTGTCTCCCTCTGATAGCACTGACAGATGAAGGAGGGAGGGAGGCCTCTGGATGCCACTCTCTTCAGATAGATCACTCAGAACCCCCCCCACGCTCCACCTGGACGAGGTCCTGCGGCGATGGGAGGAGGCGTGTGCGGCAGTGGGAGGAGGCGTGTGCGGCAGTGGGAGGAGGGAGTGCGGCGGCGTTCAGCGCCGTTAACCGAGTTCTGTCGAAAACATACAACTAAAGATGTTAGAGGTTCCTGTCCATCTCCTGCTCGCCCACCGCCGCCGTCACGCCTGAGCAACGGCCCCTGGGGTCAGCAGTTATGATGGGCAGGGGCTTCCCCTAGTGTCTCAGCCTCGTCAACGCAGCTGCTGCATGTGTGGTATTTAGAGTATCGCCACCTGACGTATGGTGTATACTGTAGGGGTCACACCCCACTTGAGGTATGGTGTCTATTGTACAGTAGAGGTCACGTACCTAATGAGGTATGGTGTATACTGTAGAGGTCACACACCATTTGAGGTACGGTGTTTATTGTAGAGAGGTCATGTACCATCTGAGGTATGGTGTTACTGTAGAGATCACACCCCATTTGAGGTATGGTGTATATTGTAGGGTCAGTCTCATTTGAGGTATGGTGTCTATTGTAGGGTCAGTCTCATTTGAGGTATGGTGTATATTGTAGGGTCAGTCTCATTTGAGGTATGGTGTATATTGTAGGGTCAGTCTCATTTGAGGTATGGTGTATATTGTAGGGTCAGTCTCATTTGAGGTATGGTGTATATTGTAGGGTCAGTCTCATTTGAGGTATGGTGTATATTGTAGGGTCATTCCCATTTGAGGTATGGTGTATATTGTAGTGGTCACGTACCACCTGAGGTATGGTGTTTTCACTGTAGGGGTCACTCCCAATTGAGGTATGGTATATATTGTAGGGGTCACGTCCACCTGAGGTAGTATGGTGTAATTTGTAGCTCCCATGAGGTATGGTGTGATTGTAGGGTACTCCATTTGGGTGTATATATTGTAGGGGTCACGTACCACCTGAGGTATGGTGTAATTGTAGAGGTCATGTACCACCTGAGGTATGATGTATATTGTAGGGTCACTCTCATTTGAGGTATGGTATATATTGTTGGGGTCACGTACCACCTGAGGTATGGTGTCTTCTGTAGGGGTCACTCCCATTTGAGGTATGGTGTATGTTGTAGGGGTCACGTACCATGTGGTGTATACGTATGGTGTATATACCTCAAATGACCAGATGACCATCGACACACCTTCAGTCACTCCTGTCTCCAACCTCTTAATTAGATGGAGGAAACTAAACCCAGAGGAACCCTCACAGACACGATGAGAACCGGACCGAACCGCCAGGCAAAACCAAACAAACCCTGAAATCAGGAGCAGGAACACGAGCAGAGTGTCGCTCCCTGCAGAAGCACTTTGCGTGAACCCTCTTCAACCTCACGCCCTCCGTTCTAAGTGTGTGTACGGAGCACGTGAACGGAACCGTCCCACGGGGCTTTCAGTAACTGCCCCCCCCCCCCACCGCCTCGATTCTGCAGAGCAGCAGCGGCCAAAAATATCCAACTCAAGCAAAGTGCACTTACAAGAAGTGAACCGAGAACCGAGAACCGGCTGCGACGTAAAGATCCGATGGAACCACCACCACGGTTCCCACGTTCCGCTTTAAAAGCCAGCCATCGATCCGGAAATGAAAATAATCAAAATAATCACGTTAACGTTACGTTTATGTTTGCTTTGCTGCGGGTTCTCCCATTTCCTCCCACCACATGATACCATCTCCTAGCTGTTAGCCATTAGCCGTTAGCCATTAGCAGTGCGATGTAGCAGTGCCGTTATAGTGCCGTTCTTAGAGGGGTAAGAACGAGGCGGGGGGGGGGGGGGGGTGTCAGGAGGGGTATCTGGTGTCACGGCAGTGTTTGGATGTTCTCCAATGGAACCCTCTCAAACAGGATGTGCTTTATGAGAACGGCGTGGCCGTTAGCTTCGGCGCTAACAGAGCCACATTCGCAGTTTGGTGCGGGAGTCCACGCCCGCGAGCGCACCTCCGCCCGCGACACATCCACCTCTCAGTTTCATAAACAAACGAGGGGAACGTTCACGGACGTGTAATTTCAGCCGCCGCTCCAGCACCGCCGCTCGAGATCCACCGCTCCAGAACCGCCTTTCCAGAACCGCCACTTCCACAACCGCCGCTCCAGAACCGCCGCTCAGCTTCGCTGTTTGTTTCATGAACATCGGTGCTCTAAATAATTTCTCCGGCGCTCAGCAACCGCGCATTTAACCGGCGGCAGAGGTTCCGACACGGCCGCGGAACATCGGCCACCGGGGGAGCAGCATGTTCTCCCTGGTGCAACGTCACGGTGGAACCCTCTGAATCCCGTCTAAGGCTGAGTAATCAATACACGAGATACAGACATGCCTAAAGACGTCCACACACACACACACACACACACACACACACACACACACACACACACACACACACACACACATACCCACACACACACATCACACACACACACACACACACACACTCACAAATCCACACACCCACTCCACTCATACATCCACACACACACACACACACACACCTACTCACACATCCACACATACACACACACACACCCACCTACTCACACATCCACACACACACTCACCCACTCCACTCATACACCCACCCACTCACCCAACCATCCACCCAACTCTCACATCCACTTACACATTCACACCACACACACTCACCTAAACATCCACCCACACATCCACCCACCCACGCTGACACCCCCTCACACATCCACCCACCCACTCAAACATCTACCCACTCACCCAAACATCCACCCACACACGCTCACACCCCCTCACACATCCACCCACCCACTCACACATCCACCCACCCACGATTACACCCCCTCACACATCCACCCACCCACTCACACATCCACCCACCCACGATTACACCCACTCACACATCCACCCTCCCACTCACACATCCACCCACCCACACTCACATCCAGCCACACATCCACCCACCCACGCTCACACCCCCTCACACATCCACCCAGCCACGCTCACACCCACCCACACTTCACTCACTACTCCACGTCTTTATTTTCGGTTCTGTGATGCTCTCTCTCTCGTTTCTGGGGCAGACCCACAATGCACATCGGCATCAGAGCGGCTTTATAAACAGCTTGGTGCAATAGTGCAGCGCTTTGAATAATTCACTCTTGTTTTCGCTCGCTCCTCAGCGACGGCGAACCCAAGTCGCCGACAGGAATGCGGCGCTCGGATCACATGGCCATATGTCAGAGCCTCTTCTGAGACACGCAGACGAAACCACGGGCAGAAGAGGCGCAGCCTCATATCCATCGCTCCATGAATACTCAACCGCTTCATTTATCCCGCGCGCCCGTTCTCCTGCAGCCCCCGTACCTCCCGACACTGATGAATGAAACACGCTTTAGGTATTATCTGTCCTGCATTGATCCGGAGACGGGGATACAGTAAGGCTCATTCTGTACGCAGGGGGCGTGTTGGAGGTATTTGTTGGTGGACTTGGTGATGTGGGAGGGGTGGAGGGTGGAGGGTGGGCACACAGAATCCCAAAGCTGTCAGGATAATGGAGGACCGCGGCACTTAGGCCTAGAACAAAAGCGGAATACCGGAGGGAGACGAATCCTAATAATACCGGTGGAGCGGCAAGCCTACGGGTCAGAAGACTCCGGGATGGAGAGGACGAGAGACATCGACATCCACCGTGGAGAGACAGATGAGGAGAGACATAGACTTCCACAGTGGAGAGACAGAGGAGGAGAGGTGGAGAGGCTCTATGGCCAATTGGTTTTGCTTTTTGTAACAGAAAGTAAGTGGAGGAAGACGAAGCGCCAACGCCGAAAACTTGGGCTGCAACTAACGATTATTTTGATAATTAATTAATTGGTTGATTATTTTTCCGATTAATCGATTAATCGATTCCGCTTTATCCTCTAGTAGGGTCGCAGAGGGGTTCCCCATGCCCATCCAGGGGGGAACGTCTCGGGCGCTGGGCAGATACACCCAGGACAGGGGGGCAATCTATCATTGGACACACACTCACACACAAACACACTCTATATGGGGCAATTTGGAGAACTCAATTCACCTTGAATCCATGTTTTTGGACTGTGGGAGTAAACCGGAGAACGCGGAGGAAACCCAAGTGGACACGGGGAGAACATGCAAACTCCACACAGATTGGGATTCGAACCGGGAACCCACAGCGCAGAGAGGAGAACATGCTAAACCACTAAGCCGCCGCGGCCGGCACCTCGTTCTGTGCGACGTGCTGTTATTGTTATTTTATTTAATTATTTTATATTATTTATTATTTTTTTTTCAGCGCAACGAAGCGATAATAAAATACATTGCTTTTGTGCAAAACACGTTTGATAATCGATTTAAATTTTTATTTAACTGATTGGTTGTTGCAGCCCCACCCAAAACCATGTCACAATAAAGGGACAGCATCATACCGGTATCCACACACACACACACACACACACACACACACACGCCCCTGGTGGCAGGTAGCGGTACATGTCCCGTAAACAACGCGATGGCACAAAACGTGGCCGGTTTCAGATTCGGGTAAACTCCTTGTGGAGAACATCCGTGTTGGAAGGCGGTACCTCGCCGCCGCAGCGAGCGCGGTGTGGAGCCACAGGGCCGGATTGACATTCATCTCGCCGCTGCGGGGAATTCACAATGAATAAAATAGGAGAACGCGGCTGCGGCGCGGCCTGGATAAATGAATTTTAATTTCTGCATGGAGACGCGGTTGCTAGGGTCGTATGTGGTCCGGAGCCGGCGGTGCGAAGCCCTCAGCTCCTCAGCTCCTCTGCAACGGCTGGAGAACGCGAGGCGGATTACTTCTCCACATCCAGCTAGCTTCAAAGTCACGCTGACGTTCCGAATGAAAACAGACTCGAGAACTTTCGAGTTCATCCCCCACGGTGTTGGATGGGGGTCGAGGTCAGGGTTCTGTGCTCATCCACACCACACTCATCCATCCGTCCATCCATCCATTATCTTCCACCTTATCCTCTACTAGGGTCGCGGGGGGGGGGTTCCCCATGCCCATCCAGGGGAGAACGTCTCATACACCCAGGACAGGGGGGCAACCTATCACTGGGCACACACTCACTTACACAGACACATTCTATATGGGGCAATTTGGAGAATTCAATTGCCCTTGATCCATGTTTTTGGACTGTGGGAGGAAACCGGAGAACCCGGAGGAAACCCACACAGACACGGGGAGAACATGGAAACTCCAGCCAGATTGGGTTTGGAACCGGGAATCCGCAACGCTGAGAGGAGAACATGCAAACCACTAAGCCACCGTGCCGCCCACACCCCACTCATATCCATGTAATTATGGACCTGGTTTCATGCAGTGGGGGCCTTCCCCAAACTGTTGTCATCGAGGTGAGGTTTGAGACCTCACACGATTCAAAATCTGAACATTTATCCTCAACACCCGCGATACAAATCGAATCGGCCAACGAGTATTGTGATATCGCGATATCGCGGTATAACGATACGATACCGCGATACGCAGGTATCGTGATATCGCGGTATCGTATCGTAACGTCCGAGTCCTGATACAGATCCACGGTGCCTCCTCTCTCTCTGCCTTCTTTATTTCTCCCCAAACAATCCATATTGTGAAGCGGGGTAAATAAATCACCCCGGCAGAGTGAATATGTGCGACGCGCTGGCATCCCACCCGCCATGAATCTCGGCCTCGCGCCCGGCGTTTCCGGACCTCCCGCGAGTCGCGGCGGGACGAACGGTCCGGCGGATGAATAAATGAATGATGTGCGTTCACAGCGGGCCGCTTCCGAATACTTTATGTACATAACTCACGCATTGTTAGCGTTGGCGCTCGCCGTTTTTTGGCGCCTTTCAGGATCCACGAGGCCCTGGGGGTGAAATCGCAGGGTTTGGTGCCCATTCGTCCTGCCACACCGTTATGGAGTACCCTGACGCCAACCGCCTTGTTTACGCTGCGGTTTCCAGAAAGGGAAACCGGGAGCCATCCTGCCCATGGACACCTCCACCACCACCCCATCACCCCCACCCCCACCTCCAGCCCCCGCCCCCGCCACGCCGAAACACATTTTCCTTCAATGGCACTTTTCCTCGGGAGCAGTAACACAAGTGGCTCTTTGCCGCCGGCGTCATTCTCTTTTCACCGCCGGCACAAAGGCCGCGCCGGTCGGGTCTTTGTGAGCGAAGGCCCATTACGAGGTCCATGATCGATACGCGGCCATTTAATTTAACTCTCAGAAACCTGGAGGACGGCGGATTGGACGGCGCACACAATGCTCTCGGGCTAATGCGGCCTCATTACGCACTTCGCGCCGGCCTCAGATGGATCGGCGTCCTGATGGAGGAAGGTGGCGGGAAGGTTAACAAGTCCGGGGCTGTGTACAGCGTGCTGCGGGATCGCTTGCTAAAGGACGTGTGCCGGGATAGGACGCGGTGCTGCGTAGATTTTAAGTCACGATTCACCGAAATGCCTTACTACGTTCACCTGCGGCGTGGGGAAGTGGGCGGAGCCGGCGCTAAATATACGCCCTTTAATACCGAGAGATCACGGGCCGCGGAGAGAGAACCCGACCGACAGGACGCAAGTCCTGCCTCCCCAGTACTGCCTCTGCTTCTCATTCCTGCCCCCCACCCCCCTGCCGTTACATTTTGGTGCTGAAAAAAACAAAGGACGCCATCTACAGGCTTACAGACAGGTGCTCCTGCTTGCATAAGGAGAAAGCTGAGTGGGCGGGGCAAGCGGAGGAAGACGCCGGCAACGTGGCTCGCTGCGACGATGCCTGGGGAGGCGCGGAAGGAAGGAGTGCTGGGACTGGCTACACGCCGGGGACCCGACACCGTGAACCTGCGGGTGGACTGACATGGACACCCCCCCCTCTCCAGGACATGGATACGGGGATCCTGAAACTGCGCCGTGGGGGCCCGACCAACAGGACTGGAGGGACGTGGACCCCGCACGGTCATAGAGACGCCGGGAGCGTCGCCCATTGTGACGATGACCAGGGAGGCGCATGAGGGACACATGGATATGTATGGATACGAGGATCCTGAAACTTTTGGGGGGGGTAATGTGCTGAGAGCGCCGCGGTGTGGGAGGAGATACTGACCCGGGCGATACGATACCGCAATGTCGCGACACCCGTCTGCCGATTAAATTTGCACCGAAGTGTCGAGGACAAACGTTCAGATACTGAATCATGTGACCACACCTCAATCACAACAGTTTGGGGAAGGCCCGTTTTGGACCGGAGGGACGACTTCAGTTGAAGCCCAGAATGTTTAATTGAACCGCGTCGGCCGTCGGAAATAAAAACCTGTTCTGTCGCGCAGTCCTGTTTCCCCCCACCCCTGTTACAACCCCCCCCCCCCCCCCCGTGGCACGCCCCCCGTATCTGTTTCGGCGCCTCGCTTCGCCCGCGCCGCTTTGTATTCGAAGCACAGCCTCGAGGATGAAGGTACGGCCGCGGGGTGCCGGAGGTTTTAATTCGAGCGTCGCACTTACGCCGCGCCGCCGAGCGTTATTTAGCCGAATGACGGAGCGCGTTGCCGGCACGGCGCCGATGAATCAAGGCGCGCGATTCATTGTGCCGTTCCTTCAGACTCCTAAATCTAATGCACCTGCCCGTGGCTAATATGAGTGGCAATTTCCTTTGTGTCAGAGTCGTTCACGATCACGTCGCACGTCGCATGTCGCCGCCGCCGCCGCCGCCACTTATTCGCATGCGAGACGTCTTAACTGAGGGTGTAATCAAAAGCCCGTGCCACCTGGTGAACGCCTCATCGGCTTGATTGCCTGAAGAGCCGGGGCCGTGAGTCAGTCGTTCAGAGGATTCAGAGACGTCGGGACTTTCGAACGACTCGGAGCCCTGCGTTGTGATGTCACAAGGTTCGTCTGCTCTAATAGGCCACAACCCAGTCTTCAGGGCAGGCCCGTCCAGAGGGGCGTCCGGGGGGGTCGGACACCGATGTCGGACACGATTGATTTTTGTAACAGCAAGTAAGTGGAGGAAGACGAAGCGCCAACGCCGAAAACTTGGGCTGCAACTAACGATTATTTTGATCATTAGTTAATTGGTTGATTATTTTTACGATTAATCGATTCCGCTTTATCCTATATTAGGGTCGCAGAGGGGTTCCCAATGCCCAGCCAGGGGAGAACATTTCGGGCGCTGGGCAGATACACCCAGGACAGGACGCCAATCTATCGCTGGACACACACTCACTCACACAGACACACTCTATATGGGGCAATTTGGAGAACTCAATTCACCTTGAATCCATGTTTTTGGACTGTGGGAGGAAACCGGAGAACCCGGAGGAAACCCACGTAGACACCCAGATTGGGATTCGTACAGGGAACCCCCAGCGCTGAGAGAACGTGCAAAACACTAAGCTGCCGCGGCCGCCACCTCGTTCTGTTCGACGTGCTGTTATTATTAATTTAATTATTTTATTTTATTTTCCACACACACACACACACACACACACGCCCCTAGTGGCAGGTAGCGGTACATGTCCCGTAAACAACGCGACGGCACCGTGGCCGGTTTCAGATTCGGGTAAACTCCTTGTCGAGAACATCCGTGGTCGGAGCCCTGTGTTGTGATGTCACAAGGTTCGTCTGCTCTAATAGGCCACAACCCAGGCCCGTCCAGAGGGGCGTGCGGGGGGGTCGGACACAGATGTCGGAGCGGGGGACCCCTGGTGTGGGATGGGGACGAGGTCACAGAGGTTTTACATTCTGATCGTCAGCCAGCAGGCGTCCCGTCCTTTACCCCTGCCTGCGCCTGCTGGGATAGGCTATAGGACCTCCCAAAAACCTGGCCGCCACGGTCAGGCGCAACGTTAACGATGTTCTGACGTCGGTTCCGCCTGCCCGCTCACGCGCGTGGGCGGATCGTGAGTAAAACAACGGGCGCCGGCCGCGTCTGCGCACGCCGGTTACGCCGAAACCCATCGGTAATGATTCAGTCATGTTCCTGCCGCAGAGTCAGATCCGGGTTCGAGTCACAGCGCCGTCGGCGCGCGTTCGGGTCTCATCCATCAAACGGCGTTTCGCTGATTTCTGACGGCCCCGGAACCTGCCATCCACAAGCTCGTCTAATCAGCCCTTCAGGCACGTATCTGCCCATACCGCTCCCCCGGGGGGGGGCACTCGTACCGCGGGTCCCATCGACCCCGGACCATCTGTGAGGACGCAGGCGGGGACGCTTCCGCTGGACGGCATCGCACCCTGAATTAGAACAGCAGACGGAAACGGATCCAGGTTTCGGGCGCT
This sequence comes from Corydoras sp. C115, assembly GCA_019802505.1. Lineage (NCBI taxonomy): Eukaryota > Metazoa > Chordata > Actinopteri > Siluriformes > Callichthyidae > Corydoras > Corydoras sp. C115. The sequence goes on along the minus strand of JAFMOC010000196.1, from coordinate 567,698 downwards.
GGGCAGACACACCCAGGCCAGGGGGGCAATCTAGAGCTGGGCACACACTCACTCACACACACACTATATGGAGCAATTTGGAGAACTCAATTGACTCGATCCATGTTTTTGGACTGTGGGAGGAGACCGGAGAACCCGGAGGAAACCCACGCGGACACGGGAAGAGCATGCAAACTCCGTTCTAGGATTTTGGCGGAGGTGGGGGGGGGGGGCACTCGTACCGCGGACCATCTGTGAGGACGCGGACGGGGACGCTTCGGTTGGACGGCATCGTCCCCTGAATTAGAACAACAGATCCAGGTTCCGGGGTTTTCTACAGAAGGTTCTGTAGCAACGAGGTAACGAAGCGAGGCATTACGGATCCCAACGAAACCTCGGGACAACAGGACGCCTCCAAACATGTCCTCCGTCCGTCGGACCTCCAGCTGACCCCCGATTCCCAAAACCGTGAGCGTCACGAGCCACTTTGTAGTTCCAGCGTTCCATTCCGTAGTTCTCTACATACTCGGTCCTCTGAAGATCCAGCGGAACAGCCGACCCCTCAGTGTGATGGATGAACCACGCGGAGAGGACATATCCCCATTTCCCCATCGGCTCCTCGTGTGTGGTGAAGCCTATCCCAGCCCTCCATATGCAGAGTGCTGAGATAAGTTGACCATCAGCGCCCAAGGGCGTTCTAGTATCTGCGGACGGCACCCGTCTGGATTCCCCCCACCCCCCCCCCCACCCTGACCCCTTCCTCATCCAACCCGGATTACGGTACGGGCCCCGCGAGCTTCCGTCCGCGGCGGCGTTCCTCTGACCGCTCGCAAAGGGACGGTTCTAATAGCGGGCGCTCGGGTTTGGCTGCAGGCGCCGTGTGTTCCCGATTAACCGTGTGATCTCGGCGGTGACACCGAGGCTGCCGCTAATTCCCCGGCTTATCTGAGCACACACGTCTGACAAGCTCTCAGCCGGTTCCCCGCAGAGCCGCAATCGCAGGAAAAAGGCGGGCGGGGGGGCGGGGCACGAGAGGGGAGGGGGGGGATGGGGGGACACGACTCGGGCCGGAGATTGAAACGGCAGGCGCGGGGTTTTCGGCTCGGCGCAGATACGGCGCGACAGATCATCGGTCACCTGCCATGTTCAAAGCGCCTCCCCCCCCTCCCCCCATCCTCACCGTCCCCTCCCGCTTCGTGTGGCACGGTGGCTTGGTGCTTGGCATGTTCTCCTCTCAGCGCTAGGGATTCCCGGTTCGCATCCCCAATCTGGGTGGAGTTTCCGTGTTCTCCCCCGTGTCCGCGTGGGCTTCCTCCGGGTTCTCCGGTTTCCTCCCGCAGTCCAAAAAACAAGGATTCAAGGTCAACTGGGTTCTCCAAATTGCCCCATATAGAGTGTGTGTGTGTGAGAGAGTGTGTGTCCAACGATAGATTGGCGCCCTGTCCTGGGTGTATCTGCCCAGCGGCCCCCAAACGTTGTCCCGTGGATGGCCTCAGGTACAGAAGGACTAAAGATGGCCCATGACGGCGCCACCTATTGGACCATGTTCTCATTTCACAGAACATAAAACAAGACAGCCCTGTCTCTTCGTCCGTTCTAATATTTTAGCATTTATGATTCGTCTCCTTCCACCCGTGGCTCCTCCCTCCTCCTCGCCCCCCCCCCCCCCCCCCCCCGCTGTAGTTAATTGCAAACTGCCGTTCCTCGCAGGCCCAGATCTCTCCCAGCAGATCGACGGGGAAAGGTTCTATTTAAAACATCCAGCTGCCATTCCTCCTCCCTCCTCATGTGCCGAATACCAATTCCTTCACGCCTGCCCTGTCGTTGTACCGGACCGTTCCGCGGGTGGTCATGTCCCGAACCCAGTAATCAGTCATTAAAAAGAACGTAGCGGTGGAACTGAGAGATGCAAATCAGCAGCTCGGGGACCGAGGCGCAGGGTTTAATGCTGCAGCGGCGATTCGGAGAACGTACACGCCAGACTTTTGAAATCTCGGAGGCGTTGGGGTTTTGCTTCGTCGGACCTCCTCTCAAGAACAGAGAGCGGAACCTTCACCTCGTCTCGGCTGCTTTAATTAATCTGTATCCCAACAAGACTCAAAACTACTGACCTGTCACTGCCTCTGCAGCCCACTAGATGGCATACCAAGGTCCACCAGTGCGTAAAAGCCCGCGGGTTGAGAATGACTTAAAGTCAGAACAAAGAAACACGCGCACAACATTTAGACCATATCAGATTTTTTAAAAACCGGGTAATTCCGGGTCTTAAATCTGATTGGTTGAGCCATTTGCATAGCCATAACAATAACACACCCCTCTGAGCGCTTTACGTTCGTATCAATGTGCGATATACAATGCAATATTACTTATTCATTCATTATCTCCCGCTTCATCCTCTATTAGGATCGCGGGGGGGGGGGGGGGGGGTTCCCCATGCCCATCCAGGGGAGAACGTCTCGGGCGCTGGGCAGATACACCCAGTTCAGGGCGCCAATCTATCACTGGGCACACACTCACTCACACAAACACACTCTATATGGGGCAATTTGGAGAACTCAATTGACTTGATCCATGTTTTTGGACTGTGGGAGGAAACCGGAGAACCCGGGGAAACCCACGCAGACACGGGGAGAACATGGAAACTCCCCCCAGATGGGGATTCGAACCCCCTAGCGCTGAGAGGAGAACATGCTAAACCACTAAGCCACCGTGCTGCCTACAATATTATTTATTAAATCATAAAATACAATTAATATAAACAGATCAGCACTATATAAATAAACTGCGTTCTGTGCTTTGGCCACTAGATGGAAGTATTTGCTTGTTAGAGAAACCGGAATCCTGTTACTCAGTGATTAGTTTGATTACGGTTCCGTCAGCTGTAATACCTGTCCTGATATTTCGCAGGTTAAAGAAGCCTCGCGTGTAAAACTTCGTACGGTTAAAATAGCGAGGCTTCAGTTTCAGCCTCGTTAATCAGGAGCCACGTGGGACTTCGCCAAATGTCAATCGGTCCCGAACCTCAGTCACCCTCTCACATGGTTCCTCGGTGAGGCATTAGATCAGACATCCGAGCAGCGGGGGCTGTTTGCCTCCTCTCTGAACTCCCATAATGAGCCACGGAGGCGCCCCCTATTGAGCAGCCGGGCCGTGTGCAGTGCAGTGTGGTTACTCGGCGGCCGTGGCCTTTTCCAGCAGGGCTGGGTGACTCCCGGAGGGTCCAGAGTAAACAGCATCTTCATCTTCTCTCTCTCTCCCTCTCTCTCTCTTCTCACCCTCTTGCCCCCCCCATTATTCCCCCTATCCCAGCTCTTTCTCTCTAGAATGGATGGTGATCATTGCAGTGTTTGTTGGCGCCCTTGCTAATCTGCACAGCATTAATAATTGATCGCGCCTTTGCGAGCCTCAGCTTCCCGCCGACTCTCTCTGCGAGCGCCGCGCCGTACCGCAGGGTCCAACGATCTGCGTCCTCCAAACACCGAGGACCGGCTTTATGTCATCATTTATCAAAAACTAATCTCAAATTCTAGCCGGTCGATACTTATTATTCAAGCGTGCATGATTTAATTTCGGAGCCGAGAAAGAGCCCCGGAATATGGAAATATCCTCCTCGTCGGCCGCTTCCTTTATTTCAACCCAAATGTCACGGAGGCACGTGCGCCGTTACGAGCGCGGGACGCATGAGCTCCCAGCACGCAGCGCTGCGGCCGTTCGGAAAGGCGTCCTCATCCGCCGTGCGCCGCGGGGTTCCGGTCATTAAATACACATCTAAGGAACCGTTCCGTCCTCCGTTAATGACTTTATTGGTTTAAAGGAACAGAAACACAAGCAACAACCTCAAACCTCATCCTCACTCCGTTTGTTCGGGGTTCTGTGGCTTTGAAGATTATTAATAAAGAGGAACTATTTTAATCTCGGCGATCGTTTACTCAGAACTAAAAGAACACCTGCACTCTGTCAACAGAGCTCAGCTCACAGCTCGGGGGCTGTGGTGGCTCCGGGGTCAGGGTTTTGGGCTATCAAGCTGACTCCACCCAAATTTTCAGTGTGGGCCCTTGAGTAAGGTCCTTAACCCTTATTTTGTCTGGATGATGTGATGTCATTACAAAAATATGACCAGAGGGCCATTACAGTAATCTGATCAGGGGGCCATTACAGTAATCTGACCAGGGGGCCATTACAAAAATCTGATTGAGGGCCAAGACAAAAATATGACCATAGGGCCATTACAGTAAGCTTACAGGGGGTCATTACAAAAATCTGAACAGGGGGCCATTAGAAAAATATGACCAAAGGGCCATTACAAAAACCTGATTGAGAACCAATACAAAAGTATGACAGGGGGCCATTAAAAAAATCTGACCAGGGGGCCATTACAAAACTCTGACAGGAGGCCAATACAATAATCTGATTGAGGGCCAATACAAAAATCTGACAGGGGGCCATTACAAAAATCTGACCAGGGGCCATTACAAAAATCTGATTGAGGGTCATTACAAAAATCTGACCAGGGGCCATTACAAAAATCTGATCCTGAACATGTTTGAGAATGAACGAGTTTGTTAATTTAATAATATCATGCAAATGTCAGAATGTAGTTCTAGCGTTACGCTGATGTTTTGTTGGTATGAAATAAATCTGATCAAATTAAAATAATATTTTATTACATATCGGGTTCTAGATTTCATCGCGATCGTGCCGGCTGTCCAGCCGCAGTCGGTTCCGCGTGACATTCAGAGCATCTCGGAGACGGAGTGTGTTCCTCGGGTCGGTTCTTACATTTGGACAGAACTGTAGAGATAAGACGCCTGACTGAAGGAGAACTTCACCTACAGAAGTGCGGCGCTCTGAAACATGACTGAAGGAGAACCGCGCGGTCCCGGACGGATTTCTGTTCGGTTTTCTTTTATCCGCTTTGCAGGAACCGAGATTATGTACCATAATAGAACTGTCAAGGACAAAGGTAGGAGACCGAGGCTCCGACGGGTTCCTCGCTGCCCGTCAGGACTTTATACTGAAGCGACGAGTGCGTGGACGAGTCTGAAAGACACGGAACCCACTGTTTTACACTTTCTAATATAAAACCATCGATTAATGATGTCATCAGTGATGTCATCTTCTAATCGTTATGTTATTATGCAGATGTATAGCAGTGAGGTACTTGCTTTCAGGGACGGAGCACAGAGGGTTCCTCAAGGGTCCACACCACAACCGGAACCCCAATGCGGGTCCAACAAACACACAACAACTTCTGTTTAGAACACCTATTACAGAGGTCCACCACTAGTTGGTAGCAAAGAGTCGATGGTTCCAGCATTAGGGAACCTGATGTTCAGAGTAGATCTAAAGAAACTGGAACCGTCCCGCTCTTTATTTTTCTGGAGGGTGCCGTACGCATCATCAGCACAAACCCCCCCCACCCCCCCGCTCCAGCGCTGCTGATACACCTGAGCCGGCCGTTCCCTTCCCTCCCTCCGGACGTCGGAACAGCCGTCACGGCCGATTTTCACGCCGAGCGGCGCGGCGTCCATTAATCAAGCGCGTTCTGCGGTAGCGCCCGCACTCCACATGTTCACATTTATGTGTCCATAAAAATAGCGTGTGCACCTGCCGCTGCCGCCGCCGCCACCGCGCGCGAACCGTCCACAGCGCCATAAAACATTCACGAGCGCGCACGCCGACGTCGCATCCATTTACTCTGAAGCCATCGGGCGGACGTGGCGGCGCGAAAACGCGTTCGGGCCTCGGTCCTCTGCCGCAAACGCGCCGGGGAGCCGGGGAGCAGGGGAGCCGGGGAGCAGGGGAGCCGGGGAGCCGGGGAGCAGGGGAGCCGGGGAGCCGGGGAGCCGGGGAGCCGGGGAGCAGGGGAGCCGGGTCGGTGATCTATCGGCGGGGTGCGCGTGTGTGTGACGGCGGTCGTTAATGGGCGGAGGGATGATCCGCGGGAGGGGCGGCGCCAAGGTGGAGCTTGAGAGATTTGCGTCGCAGTTCTCAAGGTGGCTTCGAGCGGACTCCATTAGAGCGCGAACGCCGGGGGGGCACGGGGGGGGGGGGGGGGGAGGCAGTAGGCGGTGAACTCTGACGAGCCGATAATGAAATTACCCCGTGAGCCGCCGGACCTTTTATGACGAGCCGAGTCGATTTTTATTGCGCATCCGCAGTTTGGCTGCCGGGGTCTCCATCCGGTTCTGTGGCGAGAGGAGGTTCCCGAGACCATGGCACCGACGCCAATACTCACCGACGGGACCGGCCTAAGACTTCAGTGGTGTTGGGATTCGAACCCCTGACCTTCAGAGTGATGGTCCAGCACCTTAACCCCTGAGCGACCACAACCCTAACACCCTCAGGTGCTTTTTAAGGTCCATCCATCATCTTCCACTTTATCCTCTACTAGTGTCGGGGGGGGAGAACGTTTCAAGCGCTGGGCAGGTACACCCAGGACAGGGGGCCAATCTATCACAGGACACACACTCACTCACACACACACACACACACTATATGGGGCAATTTGGGGAACTCAATTGACCTTGATCCATGTTTTTGGACTGTGAGAGGAAACCGGAGAACCCGGAGGAAACCCACGCGGACACGGGGAGGACATGGAAACTCCACCCAGATGGGGATTCGAACCTGGAGATCCCCAGCGCTGAGAGGAGAACATGCCAACCACTAAGCCATCGCGCCGCGCTTTTTAAGGTTCCCCGTTCTACACCCAAATTGTCAAAGTTGGAAGTCCAACAGCGGGACATTAACCCTGCATTAGAACCAAGAAACTTTCTTTAGAACCTTCAACATCGGCACCGCCATGACGCGACCGCTACACTGTCCCGTGGTGGTGTGCTCTACCCCGCCCCATCCCACACGCCGGTTTTGGGTGTGAAGGTCACGCTGGCGGGTTCTCCTCCATCGGTTCCTTCGGGATGTTAATAATGAATCGGGCGTCTCCCCGCAGCAACGGCGTTCCGCCGCATCGACCACGTCGTGGCATTTTATTGAAATCGATCTGACGGCGGCGGCTCGGGAAACGCCGGCGTTGACTTCCCGACCGAACCGCGGAACGTCGAGCCCAGAGCGGCGGCGGACGTTCCTGCCGTTTGGACGTGGCGTCTCCGCAGAGAGCCAGCCGGAGGGATGCACTCTGATCACCCAACACGGAACCTGCACCGAGGTTAAGCTACAAACATGGAGCGGGTCCTCGGGGGCATGTTCTTTAAGGTTCCACACTCTCGTTCCTCTTGAAGGACATCAGTGAAATACATAATTGGTCACATTTGTTCCTTCGCAGGACCGGCCGCCGCTGACCGTGCACTTTTTAAAAAGAAACCTGACGAGGCAAAAGAATTCATCCACACCGTCTCCGAGAGAACCGAGAGAACCGAGAGAACGGACCCCCCGCAGACCCCACCAGAGCAAAACTATGTGGACAACTCTCCTGTCCACTGGTTCTAGTAGAACGTGTGAAGTGACAGTATGTTCAACCAAAAAATGACCACGGAGGTGGTTCTGAGGCCTGTCCCGTCCTTCGGCTGCGTAGAACAGACGATTTGGTACGGAGACAGGAACGCTCGGGTTCCTCTGCAGCACAGAGACATTTCGGTGACCGGGATGAGTCACGGGCCTCGGGATATCTCCGAAAATAGTTCGTATGGATGACCGACAGACGGCAGGACGTTTACTCAGCTGGGTCACGGAGAACCTCGGGGTTCCGTGAGCCGTTTTGGATGAAGGTATGAGGACACGCCTCCACCTCACTGTCCCAGCCAGACAGCAGGTCGTCTGTCGCTGCACCGTTTGGCTTCTCCGTCCTCGTCCTCCATCAGTGAGACGGGATGCCGCAGGCGGGATGGTGGTGGTCCTGCAAGTATGATAAAGGGGGCGCTGTACACCCATTTCAGCCGTCACAAAAAAAAACCAAGCAATCCCTTAATGGCGCCACTAATCGTCCCGGAGAACGTAACAGCCGAGGGCCGTGAACGGGGCCCCGGAGCCGGAGGTGCATCTGTAAACGACTGGAGGCTCTCTGATCGATGACGCAAAGTGACTCGTCATTAAATTTTAATAAGGGACGAGTCGTCCCCCCTCCCCCCGTACGACGACGGGGGATCGCTTAGGAACTTAGAGGAATGAGACGAGCAGAACGGGAGGGATGGCAATGACGGATGGACGCTCTAAATCTGCCTGAATGCACATCAAGCGCGTCTCATTAGAACCTAATCGCTCAATTGATTCTGGACGAAGTCAGCGCCGCCGGACGAGCCGCAGGACCCGGCGGAGTGACCTCCGTTTGGGGGAGGTGAGGCCGGCACTTCGGATGCGGGCCGCGGGTCCAAATCTGTCAGGGTATTGATGCGGGACTGGGATCCGAGTCTGGAGGAGGCGCTCTCCTGCAAACAGGGTGTCCAGACTGGTGGTTGGGTCCCATGGGGTTTGCAAGTTCTCCATGTGTTTAAGGTTTCCGGATTGGTGGAACCAAACCAGACCACTTCAGAGTCAGTGTCATTACCACAGACACCCCCCCGGGCAGTGGCCTCCAACCTTAGAGAAAGAGTTTAGGGAAGGCCCCGCCGTCCACCAACGTTGGATGGGGTCTGGTGTGGAGGAACTGGACTGACCCACACAGAGCCCTGCCCTCCACCCCATCAAACACCTCCGGGATGAATGAGAACAGCGATCATGAGCCAACATCAGTGCCTGACCCTATAAGCACTCTTCTGGAGCCTCCCACAGACACACACCAAGTGGGCGTGAATATATGTCTTCCCGCCTCTCTGGGAGCCAGAGCCCTGTGATTGGCTGGTACATCTCCCCCATGACATCAATTAATCCGATCTTAATCACGCCCCCTAGTGGATGTTAAAAGCTACAGTGCGTCCTGAGGTAGACAGGGGTGTGGTGGAGGACCGTGGCGGGTGTTGTTAAGTTGGACACGCGGGACGGCGAGACTGCGGAACAAAACGAGAACTCTGTAATTATCATAATAAAATAAAACTGAATAATTAATGAGCCGAAAGGCCGGACCCCGGCGGCGACGGATGCTAACGGCATGGGCACACACCCCCCACCACACACACACACACCGACGCTCCAACGCTTCTGCGGCCCTGACACCATGACGCTTCCAACTGCCCCCCCACCCCCACACCCCCCCCCCACCAGCATCACTAATGTCCTTGCAGCACTCCGGCTCAGCGCGCAGGGCTCTGCCTTCATGCTCACACAGCAATTTATGTACTGCAACGCCTTCCACACACACACACACTAACACACACACTAACAACACTAACACACACACACACACACACACATGGCTGTGTAGTTAATCTTACTTTGACCCCCATAACGATTTCTTTGCTTCTTTAACTCATTTACCCTGATTAATTACAACATGAATTATTATCGTCAGGTTAATTAACTGATGCCGAATATTAATTAATAGGTGAAGGCTTTCTCCAGGATTTTGGAGTGCGTTTATTCACTCAGAAGGGCTCAAAATCCAGAGTCAGAGTCACAGTACCATCACAGAGGATTTAGAGTGGAGTTAAAGTGGAGTCACAGAGGAGTCAGAGTGGAGTTAAAGTGGAGTCAAAGAGGAGTCAGAGTGGAGTTAAAGTGGAGTCACGGAGGAGTCAGAGAGGAGTCAGAGTAGAGTTAAAGTGAAGTCACAGAGGAGTCAGAGTGGAGTTAAAGTGAAGTCACAGAGGAGTCACAGAGGAGTCAGAGTAGAGTTAAAGTGAAGTCACAGAGGAGTCAGAGAGGAGTCAGAGTAGAGTTAAAGTGAAGTCACAGAGGAGTCAGAGTAGAGTTAAAGTGAAGTCACAGAGGAGTCAGAGTGGAGTTAAAGTGGAGTCACAGAGGAGTCAGAGTAGAGTTAAAGTGAAGTCACAGAGGAGTCAGAGTGGAGTTAAAGTGGAGTCAAAGAGGAGTCAGAGTGGAGTTAAAGTGAAGTCAAAGAGGAGTCAGAGTGGAGTTAAAGTGAAGTCACAGAGGAGTCACAGAGGAGTCAGAGTAGAGTTAAAGTGAAGTCACAGAGGAGTCAGAGTGGAGTTAAAGTGGAGTCACGGAGGAGTCAGAGTGGAGTTAAAGTGGAGTCACAGTAGAGTTATAGTGGAGTCAGAGTGGAGTAAGTGTGGAGTCCCAGTGGAATCAGATTGGAATCAGAGAGGAGTCATAGTGGCGTCACAGAGTAGTCAGAATGGAGTCACAGAGGAGTCAGAGTGGAATCAGAGAGGAGTCACAGTGGAGTCACAGAGGAGTCAGAGTGGAATGTTGGTTACTGCGCTGTGTCATCAGTACTTAAAGTTTTGGAAGTAGGTCTTTAAAGTCAGGACTTCACTGCAGCGGGACGTTCATTAGTACCACAGGGTTCGACCCTCGGGTTCTGTCCGGTTCAGTGGTGTGCAGACACATGTTCTCGAGCCGGCCGCCGGCGCGTCGGCCGTTTCTGTTATTACTTCTTTTCCCCCGAAGAACCGGAACACAGCGGCGCACGGAAATGTCACGGCAGACGGAACCACGAGCGCCGATCGGTCCGGGGAGTCGGGGGAGCCGCACACTCACGAATAACGGATGACGGCCCCGGTGGGGGGGAGGGGCGCACCCGGCCCCCCCGTCTCCAGCACGCTCGGGTAGAGCTGCCGAGGTACCGACATCACTTCCTGTGTTCTGGAATGTTCACCGTGGAACCTTGAACCCGGCCTCAGGAGAACTTTGCATTACTGGGGGTGGGGGTCGGTTTGCGGGGGCGGGGGGCGGGGGGCGAGGGGGGCATATCAGCAACGCGGCCTCGTTTATTTTAATGTTAGCCGTCAGTCGTTTATTAGCCGCATTTCCTTCCGCGATTATGCAAATTCTGACTTTGAAGGTTCTCCGGCGGCGTCCGTGTCTTCGGGTCAGAGAAATGACGCAACCCCTCATTACCTGCGAGCCGCGCCGCTTGCATCACCCGTCCCCTATACGCTGCGTTTACGGCGCCGGCAAACGCGACAGCAATCTGGCGAACGCGAGCGGCGTGTCACCCGGCGCTGTCACTCAGACGCCTTAATGGAACCCGCGTTCCGTCGGCGCGGATCTGAGAACCTGGACGCCGCTGTCGGCGCTCCGCCGCGAGCGCTCTTCTGCATGGACAGCGTTATTACAGAGCGTGTCAGGGAACGGCTCCCGCTCGTGATCGGTTTACCGCCGTGCCAAATCCACACGGCTTATCCCGGCCGCACGAACGAGGCGCGATGAGGCGGAGGAACGGCGCCGATATGAAAACAAAAGCTTCTTACAAAAGACAGGCTGTTACCCTAATTACACATCGTCTCTTTAATCGCGTTTACACCTTCAGGTGCCGAATCGGGAAACCTTCGGCTGAGGGTTTTCCGGACACGACGAGAGGCCTCGCAGGTTCGGGTTCTGCCTGACGATGGAGGGTCAAGACAATGGGTGGACGGATTGATGGAGAACGACAGGGGTGGCGTCCATACACGTATCATGTGGTCCCGGAACCAGCCTTGCGACCTGAAGCCCCCGGGTTCCGTTCCTGTTCCCACCGCATCGTCTCTTTAATCGCGTTAACACCTTCAGGTGCAGAATCAGGAAACCTTCACCAGAGGGCGCCGACACAATGAGAGGCCTCGCAGGTTCGGGTTCTGCCTGAGGGTCAAGACAACGGGTGGACGGATTGATGGAGAACGACAGGGGTGGCGTCCATACACGTATCATGTGGTTACGGTACCAGCCTTCCGACCTGAAGCTCCCGGGTTCCGTTCCTGTTCCCAACGCATCGTCTCTTTAATCGCATTAACACCTTCAGGTGCAGAATCAGGAAACCTTCACTAGAGGGCGCCGACACAATGAGAGGCCTCACAGAACAGACCCGACTGACCGATGCCACCGTGCTGCAGTCTTACTTTAGTTCTAGTGAGACTAGGGGGCGCCCAAGTGCGATGATATATCTGGATGGACGAGCCTCGCCAAGGGAGTCTGTGGGTACGAGAACGGGACGGGAGTTCTTCTTGACTTCGCGGCTATTTTCTTAAAACCAAAGCACGACGACGTCCATCGAGTTGTACGATAAGTGCAACGCCGCCCCCTACAGCCTGAATCGTCAACTGAATTAAACTAAACGGCGTGGGGCGCAGATCGAAGCGTCGGCTCACGGCGCCGTCGTGACGTATTTCCCTTTAAAGCCCGGAGTCCAAACGTCTCGCCTCCCTTCGGTTCGTGACCCTCCGTTAATCACATGACTCCTGCTAATTCCAGAAGCCCCCTCTGGGCATCGTAAGGTGGCGGAGTTCTAGCCGGGGTGGAACAGGTATGGGTGGGAAGGCGGCTCGGCGGCGGGTGCTCTTTCCCGGCGCATCGATTGATTGCAACAATTTGGCGTAATGTTCCCTCGCGTGCTTTCGTGAACTCGATATGAGAGAGAGAGAGAGAGAGAGAGCGGGTGAGAGAGAACAAAAACGAAGGAACCTTCACAAAAAGGAAAAGAAAAAGCAACCTGGCAGGTTATCGGCCGGAGAACCGCCGCCACGCTTAGAAAGAATCCGGAACGGCGAGCCGGTGGAGGCGGCAGCGTGGAATTGGTTAATGATCGCCGAGCGTCCGTTCCCCCCGTGGGAGGTCACGCTTCCATCGATCTGCCCCCCCCCCCCCCTCCCCTCCCCTCCCTCCTCCCTCGTCATTTGCGGCGGCGCGAGGGGCAGGAAATCGATGGGAAATCAGGAGAACAGATAGAGAATAAGCGGTTCTCGAAACGTTAGCGAGTGAACTTTTACTTCAAAAGAACTTCTGAAATGAAGAGCCAGGACGCCTTTGATTTCCGCCCGGCGCCCCCCTCTGACGGGCGGAGTCTGCGACCGAGGCAGCGGGATTGGGGTGAGGGGGGTCAGGGGTGTGTTGTGGGGTTTTTTTTTTTTCCTCTGCTTGGCGGAACCCTTCAGATCTTCAGGAGTTTGATTCCATGAGAAAACAACCGGAACGTTCTCCGTTGGCGTGAGGAACAGGCCCCGCCCACCAGAACCCCGCCCACTGGAGGGTTAAGATTATGGATGGACGGACACTGGGGGGGAAGTGAACACACGTTATTGGAGCGATGAGAACAGGAACGGAACCCTGGAGTCACGTTCCACTGATCCTCTTAGTGTGTTTGGGGCGTAACGTGGGTGTAACCAATCAGATCCAAGATCCAGGTGGCACTCTGACTTTGTTGGATTGCTATTTGAGCGGCGCGGCTACCAGAATCATAAGGTTCTCCATTTGAGTGTGGAGAACAGCCCCCCGCCCACCGCAACCCTAGAGGGTTAAGATAATGGATGGACGCATTGACGGAGAACGACTAGGGTTGCGTCCACGCTGGAGTCCATACACTCATTTGGTAAAGGAACCAACTTTGCGACCTGAAGGCCCCGGGTTCCGCTCCTGTTCCCACCGCTCCAAGAACGTGTGCTCACTTCACTCGCATGTGTAGGTCCGTATGTCTTACGTCTTCTCCATCCCCTGTTGGACTGTGGTTCCTCACGCCAGCGGAGAACGTTCCGGTCGTACCCTCATGGAATCAAACACAGACGGAAGAAGATCTGAAGGGTTCTGCCAACCAGAGGCTTAAAAAAACCACAAGTCCCCCCTGACCCCCCCACCCCCCACCCCAAGCCAGCGAAATGAGTAAGAGAATCGGTAGAACGTGACTCCCGGGTTCTGTTCCTGTTCTCACCGCTCCAAGAACATGTGCTCACGCACACACCCTAGTGTCCGTCCATCGATTATCTTAACCCTCCAGGGTTCTGGTGGGTTCCGGTTCCTCACGCCAGTGGAGAACGTTCCGGTCGTACCCTCATGGAATCAAACAGAGACAGAAGAAGATCTGAAGGGTTCCGCCAACCAGAGGCTTAAAAAAACCACAAGTCCCTGGGTTCTGCTCCTGTTCCCACCGCTCCAAGAACGTGCGCTCACTTCACTCGTGTGTGTAGGTCCTTATGTCCTCCGTGTTCTCCGCCCCCCCACAGGAACCATGAGATTAACACCAACAAAGTCTATCCCTCCCGGTTCCCGGTTCTAAGCCGGACCGATCGTATTATCTGGGACTTGCCGTGCGATCCGTCTGCAGTTAACACGTCTAATTTTGTCCTGACCCGGACGCCAGCCTCTGGCGGGCTCTCGCATTCCTGACAAAGGCGAGTGTTAGATTGGTGTTGGGCCGACGCTCCACAGGATGGCGCCGCTCGAGACGCCCGCGAGACTCTCATTATTCCGGTGGTGCGGGAGGCGGCGGCACCAAGAAGAACACAACAAACCAGGCAGTAAGCATCCAAAGGCGGCCCGGTTCCACCGCCGCGGTGCTAATCAGCGGCTCGCGGTGGTGAACGGCAGCGGGGGTTGACGGTTGCCAGGAGAACGGCGCGGTTCTCAGACGCGGTTCTCAGGTTCACGTGGCCGGGCATCCGGACGATGAGTAATGAGTGGCGTCGCCGACGAGAACGCACGGCGCTAATTAAATCAGCTCCCTGGGGAACCGGGAACGAGTGGAGGTGGGAGGAGCCTGGGACGGCTGTGATTGGCTGCATTAATCACGAAGCGTGACTCTGGATTTCACGGATTCGCTTATCGATCGAGCGACGCGACTCTTAATCGATCTTAATCCGGGAGGAAGTTCGTTAAGAACCCTTTAAGACTCGTGAACGGGTGAACGATACGCCGTCGTTCCGCTGAGGCGAAGTGGAACCCCGACTGTGGGGATTCTGAAATTTGAAGAGGTAAGTGGAAGAAGAAAAAAAAAAAAACAATATTCAGGACGGAACGGCGCGGCGACCGTAGAGGTGCGATTACCCGTTCCCGCGGTGATTGGTCCCCACGCAGCCGGGTGAGGGACGGCGTGCGCTCAGGAACGGACGGGGGGGGGGATTGGTGGGGGGGGGGTGAAAATCGATGGTCAGATTTGTTCGCGGCTCTGGAGGCACCGAGCGAGCGCGAGGTGCCAAATTGAAACGGTGCATCTCTGTTCGGCGAGCTAAGAGAGACGGATGGCCGGACCGCGAGGACGAGACAACAATCCGGGGACGAGGCGATTTACGGAACCCTACAGAGGAACTCGGACACTCCCGCGGTACTTAGTGCTTTAAATTGTGACGATGCGACGTTAAAGAGCCGGAGGTTGTTTTTTTTTTTTATTGACGTTGATCTGCCGTCGAACCTGCGAGGTTTAAACAGCAACCCTACGTGTGAATATCTCTCCCCTGATGGGCGGGGCTGTCTCGAAACGAGGCACATTTGGCTGTGTGTGTGCAGAACGCAACGTTCCGAAAAAAAAAAGTTTTTTTTTTTATTTTATTTAACGCAATTTACAAGTCGGTCACGATACAGCGACAATGGCGTAGCGAGGGTTAAAGGGTCGCAACTGGCAACCTGATGGAGCTGCGGGGAACCCACAACATTCAGACAGGTACTTTTCTGGCGTATCGTTACCGTGGCGACGGAAAACCCAGGAAACAACCCTTTCAGACGTCGACCGCCAGACGCCGCTTGCTATCTCAGCATCACGGACGCCGCGTGTCCAACGAACTGAACGCTGAATCAACAGAACGCACCGTTCAAATAGCAATCCACCAAAGTCAGAGCGCCACCTGGATCTTGCATGGAACGGCAAGCGACACGCTGATTGGTTACGCCCCAAACACATCCACGAAGAATTAAGAGGATCAGTAGAACGTGACTGCACATCGCAATCGGAACATTACAACCAACGTGGGCCCCTGAGTGAGAGCCCCAACCCTCAATTACGGTTCATCTGCAGACCCGAGTCATTCACACGAATCGATTCACCTAAATGAATCGGTACCATTCCACACCTATACACACCAATATCTTGGTGCTCTCCTCTTTGGAACGAGGGAGGACGCGAGTCCCCAGAGGGGACGCCCACGTCCGGGGTGACGTGCCGACTCCACTCCCTCGTTCGTGAGGTCGGATGATAATCAGACCTCGAGGCGCCACGTTCCAGAATAACCCTCACACGGTTCCGCAGAGTGCACTCGATGTAACAGGCGTTCATCGTTGGGCGTCAGTGATGTCAGACCGGGCACCCCGCACACCCCCGACCGGGTTCCGGAGCGCGAGGCGGCTGACGGTTCCGCTCGGAAACTCAAACGGCAAAATAAAACGAAATAACGGCGGAAAAAACCCGAGAAGAGAAGCGAAGGAGTCGCAGGGGATTAGGAGCGAGACGCGGCGGAGAAGCGAGTTCAATTAAAAGAAGTGGGTCACGGGGGGGGGGGGGGGGGGGGGGAGGAGGAGGAGGGTGGGGACGGGAGACGGGGTTGGAAACGATAAGTGGAAGATATCAAAGATCCGAACGACGTCCTCGTGTCGCAGCCGAGATCCTTGACCCCCCTGCCCCCCCCCCCCTCGTTGCGCGTGATTGTCGGCGGGTAATGGAACGTGTCCTGACCCGCGGTCCTGTTATTTGGGGACGTGACTCGGGACCTCAACCCGCCCTCGTCCCTGTTCTGCTTCCTCCCGCCATTAAATATGTTTTACATTCCGCTGTGTCGACGTAGCCGTCTGACTCGGGATTTAAACGGCGGGGGTCGGTCGGCGGAACCCCCTCCCCCCCCAAACACCCCCCAACCCCCCCCCCCCGACTGACCTTCCACCAGCTGCCGAAAAAGAACCGGGATAGAACTACATTCCCATTCAGTCATTCAGCAGACGCTTTTATCCAATGCGACTTACAAATGTCCCGGTTCGAATCCCAATCTGGGTGGAGTTTGCATGTTCTCTCCATGTCCGCGTGGGTTTCCTCCGGGTTCTCCGGTTTCCTCGCACAGTCCAAAAACATGTTAAAAAGATGCGTCTTCAGTGGTTTCTTAAAAATGTCAGCGGAGAACGCCACGGAGTGAGAATGAGCTCTTCGGTGAGGTAGAACCACCAGGGGGCGATCATCACTAGAACGTAGTGAACGAGGCGGAGTGTCCTTTGTAAATCCAGAGTGAAGGTACGAGGGGCCAGATCCAGAGATCGTCCTGTAGATCGGAGTCAGTGTCTCGTACTGAATGCAGCAGCTAGAGGGCGCCAATGAGAGAGTCACATGACTCACTTGGGTGGTGGAACATAAGTCGGGCTGCAGAGTTCTGAATCAGCTCTGATAGCACCGAGACAAGAGGCCCGTTCACCCGTAGACCTGTCCCTGAATGTCGCCCGAGCGCCCCACGGTGGCAGACGGGCGGAACGTCCCATCTGTGATCCCCCCCAGCGCGGGTTCCGCGCCATCAGTACGCCGATAACCGTCTCCGCTCGCGATGCGTCCTCGGGATCCGGCGACGGCGGCGCGACTCCCTCCGGAGGAGTCAATTTCGTTCCTTTTTCTGGAACCTCTGAATTATTTATCGCATTATCGGGGGATAATAACAGCCCCTCCCCCCCAAACCCCCCCCCCCCGATGATGACACCAGTTTATTCGGTTAGCGAGCACGCCGCGGAGCAATTTCATCATGTGTCAGGTCTGGATTAAATAAAAATGTGACGTGTTAATTAATCCGGCGCGCAGGAGGGTATCGCGCCTCGGCGATCCGGCTGCGCGTCCGCCGCCCGCGTTCCGTCTCCGCGGCCCGAATTTACGACTTTGCGGCGGAGGGGGGGAACATCTGGCGGTAACTAGAACGGCGTTGTTGTGGAGGAGCAGGGACATCAATAACGGAGACGGTAACATTTACAACGAGCAGACGCCGTTATCTAAAGAGAATTACAGCGGAACCTTCCTCTGCTCCTACAGAACATTTCCTTGTTCTAGAACGTGCGCGCGAGTTCACGACATCAGTCGACTAGAACGATTGCGGACACTGGGATATATAACGTATAAAGAGCTACTAATGACCGGGAGAGGCCCTACAGACATCTTTACACCTGTAGAACAGGGTTCTAGATTGCGAGCGCATCGTGAGCCATTCTGGCAAATAACTGTTCCGGATGAAGAGAGTAATCCTTAATTAGAACCTTTCTCTGTTCCAGAACATTTCCTTGTACCAGACGACTAGAACGAATGCGCCACGGACACTAGAACACGGACACTAGGACATACCATATAGAACTAATAATGACCGGGACAGTCCATCCAGACATCTACACCTGTAGAACTCGGTTCTAGATCCCAAACACATTGTGAGCCATTCTGGTGAGCCATTCTAGTGGGAATGCCTCAGAACACGGACACTAGAACATACCGAAAGACAAAGGACCGGGACATTTTTTCACCTGTAGAACACGCTTCTAGATCCTGAATGCATCGTGAGCCATTCTGGCAAATAACTGTTCCGGATGAAGAACGTACTCCTTTATTGGAACCTTTCTCTGTTCCAGAACATTTCCTTGTAGCAGTCGACTAGAACAAATGTGCCGCGCCAGAACGCCTCAGAACACGGACACTAGAACATACCGTATAGAACTACTAATGACCGGGACATTCTTACACCTGTAGAACAGGGTTCTAGATCCTAAACACATCGTGAACCATTCTGGCAAGTCTTTGTTCCGGATGAAGAGGGTGCTCCTTAATTAAAACCTTTCTCTGTTCCAGAACATTTCCTTGTACTAGAACGTGCACGTGAGTTCACAATCTCAGTCGAATAGAACAAATGCGCCACGCCAGAATGCCTGAGAACACGGACATAAGAACATACCATATAGAACTACTAATGACCGGGACATTTTTACACCTGTAGAACACGGTTCTAGATCCCGAACTCGTCGTGAGCCATTCTGGCAAATCTCTGTTCCGGATGAAGAACGTACTCCTTAATTAGAACCTTTCTCTGTTCCAGAACATTTCCTTGTACCAGTCGACTAGAACGAACGCACCGCGCCAGAACGCCTCAGAACACGGACACTGGAACATACCGTATAGAACTACTAATGACCGGGACATTCCATACAGACATTTTTACACCTGTAGAACTCGGTTCTAGATCCCAAACACATCGTGAGCCATTCTGGTGAGTCTTTGTTCTGGATGAAGAGGGTGCTCCTTCATTAGAACCTTTCTCTGTTGCAGCAGAACATTTCCTTGTACTAGAATGTGCGCGATAGAACGACTGGAACGAATGCGCCGCGCCGGAACATCTCAGAACAGGGACACTAGGACATATCGTATAGAACTACTAATGACCAGGACATTTTTACACCTGTAGAACAGGGTTCTAGATCCCGAACTCATCGTGAGCCATTCTGGAAAACTCTGTTCCGGATGAAGAGGGTGCTCCTTAATTAGAACCTTTCTCTGTTCCATAACATTTCCTTGTACTAGAACGTGTGCGTGAGTTCACGACATCAGTCGACTACAACGATCGTGCCGCGCCGGAACACCTAAAGACACTAGGACGTACCGTATAAAGAACCACTAATGACCGGGTGAGGCCCTAAAGACATTTTTACACCTGTAGAACAGGGTTCTAGATTGCGAGCGCATCGTGAGCCATTCTGGCGAGCCTCTGTTCCGGATTCAGAGGGTGCTCCTTAATTAGAACCTTTCTTTTGACTTTTCTTTCATTGCTCGTAGGTTGGTAAGTATTGGAACCCCGAATTAGTTGTTTTCGATAACCCGTCTGGTTCCTGTGGGTCGGGTTCTACAGGATGAGTCCTGTATCTCGTCGGGTCCCGATGCTGCTGAACTGACTGATAAGAACGTCGACAGCGGAATCTATTCAGAGGAATTAGCATGAGATGCGCGGCGCGATGTTCCGCGTTGGAATCCGCTCCTCCGCGCCGCCGTCTCTCCTCCTGAACTGACGGGATAAGACTGTTAACATGGAAATCGGCGGCAGGGAGGCGGCGCGGGGCGGCGAGCGGAGGGCTGCCTGTTTCTAAACGAGCGCGCGCTCGGTTTACAGTTACAAAGTGCTCTTTAAGCGAAGTGCTGGCGGATCGGCCTTGATCTGTCAATCAAACCCGCGAGGAGGTGCGGAGAGAGGAGGCAGGGAGGTAGGTGGGAGGATGCTGGCAGCGAGGCGAGGAACAAGACGAACGTCTCCCGTAGGTTCGGTCATCAGGGTTGTCAGGTCCTTTTAAAACACCTACAGAAGATCGTGAAGATCCTCCCACAGAATCCGGCGGGGGGGCGGAGGGGGATGGGGGGGCTAGGATCGCGGAAACGAGCGAAGGAACCTCTACAGAACATTCCGCCCGTGACTGACGGTTACATATTTCCGCCTGATTATTAAATCGTCAGGCGAGTTCCTTCGCATTGGCGGCACGGTGGGCAGAAGGTCCCAAAAAGGTGGACAGGGTCCTCGCTGTTGGGAGTTTGCATGTTCTCCCCATGTCGTCATGGGTTTACTCTTGACGCTTTTATTCAACGCACACAGATGTAGGAGAACCTCAAGGAGCTTGCTTTGAGGCTCATGCTGCCAAATTCTGGCGCACAGGGTTTCATACCGAACCCCTGAAACTTGTTGGACTAAGGATTCGAACCCACAACCTTCAGAATCAATGGACTTAGAGAGGGGATCAGTCATGATGCAGGAGAACCTTAAGGAACTTGCTCAAAAGGCTCATGCTGCCAACTTCTGGTGGACGTCGAGATGAATAACCCAACACCGTAACCACAACGACCCACGCTTAACATCAACTATAAAACAAATAAGTGGAGCTGCATTGTGATTGGTTCTCTAAAGTTTTACCCATGTGCCCCAGCCACACCCAGGTGTTGTTTTCTTGAGGCCCATCCTCATTGTGGTCAGCTGTTCTGGTCTCTGTAGTCTCTTTGGTTCTCTTCATTCCGAGCCTTTAAACGGTGCTCCTGTTTTCATCGCCGCCAAAACAGTTCCTCCTCAAAACAACAAGCCCCCCCCCCTCCCGTCCCTCCTCCGACCTTGGTGTGAACGTCTGAAGACTGCGAATCTGGCATCACCGTTGGCCACCGATTAAATCTCGGACCGGGAGGCGCTAATGAGAGGGAGCTATTGTTACGACTCAGCAGGAGCCGACATTTCAAACCGAGGTGAACGCATTCGTACGCAAAGGAGGCGAAGTCTGGATTCCAAACAACATCCGGCCGTGACGTCGGACCTGCTTGCTTTTTCAGATTCGGGACACGTTCTTCAGTTTACGGTTGTGGAACGCTCAGAATCTCGGCTTTTGTTTATACCTCATCAGGTTGGGGGGCACCTCAAAGGGCCGAGTTTGGCCCCTGGGGAGGGTATTATGGAGATAGTAGGAGCTAACTACCCAACCAACGTAATAACGCTCTGGTCACGTAGCCGGAATTTGGTTTCTCATGATGGTGGTTGGGAACCCTGCAGGCTGGATCCCCTCTGACGCATGTCCCTGTGTGACGCGTGGGAGGCCTGAACGGGGATTCCCACTCTACTTCTAGAGGAGTGACCTCTACTGGCCGTCACGAAAAAAGGAAAGATAAATGTGGGGTGTCGATATTTCCAACCTCAAAGGGCCAAGTGTGGCCCCCGGGGGCGGGGTGTTACATAGACAGTAGGAGCAGTTTCCGCCCTCACAACGTAATAACGCTCTGATCACGTAGCCGAAATTTAGGTTCTCATCATCTCAACCCATGTCTCGAGGCTGGGATCCCCTCTGCCTGACGCGTGGGAGGCCTGAATGGGAATTGCTACTCTGCTTCAAGAGGAGTGACCTCTACTGGTTGTCACAATAAAAAGGAAAGTGGCAGCCAGTAGAGTTGTCCCCAACTTGGGGGGTTTGGGGACGCCTCAAAGGGCCGAGTGTGGCCCCCGGGGGCGGGGTGTTATAGAGATATTAGGAGCTTTGATGCCAGAGGACTCGGGAGGAGGCAGATGAGTCTGCAAACAACACGTCCCGCATGCTGAGAGAACGTTAACCGCCGTTTGTCAGCCCGTAATTTCAGATATAACCGGCTGTCACAGTAATGGAACCCGGTCGGAACGGGGCCACGCCATCAAACCCCAGGGGAGGAGGCGGGGGAGGGGGAGGGGGGGTGTTGATATATTCATCGGCGCTCGTTGGCGTCGGTGTCTTGGATTCTGACGGCCCGTCATCCAGACGCCCCGCCGTCGACGTCCTGCGCCTCTGATTTCAGTCGTCGGCTGCCCGACTCTGGTGCACAGGGTTTCATACCGAACCCCTGAAACTTGTTGGCCTAAGGTTTCGAACCCACAACCTTCCGAATCAATGGATTCAGGGAACAGGATCAGCCCTGATGGAGGAGAACCTTAAGGAACTTGCTTTAAGGGCTCACGCTGGCAACGTCTTGCGCACAGGGTTTCATACAGAACCCCTGAAACTTGGACTAAGGATTCGAACCCACAACCTTCAGAATCAATGGATTCGGAGAACAGGACCAGCCATGATGCAGGAGAACCTTAAGGAGCTTGCTTTAAGGGCTAATCCTGCCAAATTCTGGCACACAGGGTTTCATACCGAACCCCTGAAACTTGGTGGCCTAAGGATTCGAACCCACAACCTTCAGAATCAATGGATTCAGAGAACAGGATCAGCTCTGATGGAGGAGAACCTTAAGGAACTTGCTTTAAGGGCTCATGCTGGCAACTTCTTGTACACACGGTTAAATACAGAACCCCTGAAACTTGTTGGACTAAGGATTTGAACCTACAACCTTCAGAATCAATGGATTCAGAGAACAGGATCAGCCCTGATGGAGGAGAACCTTAAGGAACTTGCTTTAAGGGCTCATGCTGGCAACTTCTTGTACACACGGTTCCATACAGAACCCCTGAAACTTGTTGGACTAAGGATTTGAACCTACAACCTTCAGAATCAATGGATTCAGAGAACAGGATCAGCCCTGATGGAGGAGAACCTTAAGGAACTTGCTTTAAGGGCTCATCCTGCCAAATTCTGGCGCACAGGGTTACATACCGAACCCCTGAAACTTGTTGGTCTAAGGATTCGAACCCACAACCTTCAGAACCAATGGATTCAGAGAACAGGACCAGCTCTGATGGAGGAGGGGGGTGTTGATATATTATCTAAGGTTCTTCTGGTGTCGTATTTTAATGGTAAGTGATTTTTCCTCCGTGTTTCCGCTCGTCGGCGTCGGCGTCTTGGATTCCGACGTCCCGTCATCCGGGCGCCCCTCGGTCGACGTCCCGCGCCTCTGATCTCAGCCGTCGGTTTGAGAAGAAAGCCGGGCGGCTCTGGCGCTCGTTAATTCGTCTCCGCGGCTCCCGCGGCTCTAACGGCTGAACTAATCAGAGTGTCCGGGGCGATCGATCAGCGGCGTGACACGGCGCGCTCTGCCAGGACTCCCAAATAAATTGACATAATTGGTGGATCGGGAGCGGCGGGAAAGGCGCGCGGCGTCGGCGCCGGTGGCGGATCAGACGGCGGTAACGCGGTAAGCTACGTAATAAATGCAAAGTCTGCAAAGCGTCCCGAAAGCGTGACGAATTTTCCCGAACGTCTGTCGGCTTCGGCTGGCGGTGCATCCATCACGCGCTACCTGGACCGCGGGCGGAATTCATCAGCGGCGTTACGTATTACTTACTGGAACCATCGCGGCGGCGCCGCGCAGCGCACTTTTACTTTCCGTCCTCAAACATGTCCTCAGTAATAAAGGAACGCAGGAATTTTAGAAACGGGTTCTACGCCGACTCATTTCTCCTTCTGGTATGGGGGGGTTGGGAGTTCAGTGGTTGGGTGTGGTGTTCTGAAAGTGTGGGAGGGGCCCTCAATCCCTTATCCCTCAATGCTCAATGAGGTATGGGGTATGAGGTATGGGGTATGGAGTATGGTGTATGAGGTATGGGGTAAGGGGTATGAGGTATGGAGTATGAGGTATGGGGTATGAGGTATGGGGTATGGTGTATGAGGTATGAGGTATGGGGTATGAGGTATGGGGTATGGTGTATGAGGTATGGGGTATGGGGTATGAGGTATGAGGTATGATGTATGGGGTAAGAGGTATGGGGTATGAGGTATGAGATATGATGTATGAGGTATGGGTAAGGGGTATGAGGTATGGGGTATGAGGTATGAGGTATGGGGTATGAGATATGGGGTATGAGGTATGGGGTATAAGGTATGAGGTATGGGGTAAGGGGTATGAGGTATGAGGTATGGGGTATGAGGTATGGAGTATGAGGTATGGGGTATGAGGTATGGGGTATGAAGTATGGAGTATGAGGTATGGGGTATGGGGTATGAGGTATGAGGTATGGGGTATGAGGTATGGGGTATGAAGTATGGAGTATGAGGTATGGGGTATGAGATATGGGGTATGAGGTATGGGGTATGAAGTATGGGGTATGAGGTATGGGGTATAAGGTATGAGGTATGGGGTAAGGGGTATGAGGTATGAGGTATGGGGTATGAGGTATGGAGTATGAGGTATGGGGTATGAGGTATGGGGTATGAAGTATGGAGTATGAGGTATGGGGTATGGGGTATGAGGTATGAGGTATGGGGTATGAAGTATGGGGTATGAAGTATGGAGTATGAGGTATGAGGTATGGGGTATGGGGTATGAGGTATGGGGTATAAGGTATGAGGTATGGGGTAAGGGGTATGAGGTATGAGGTAAGGGGTATGAGGAATGGGGTATGTGCTTACATTTTCGGTTAAAACCTCCGCCCGTGGTGGCCTGGTGCAGCTGGGACTCGAACCCCCGACCTGGTGGTTGTCAGTCCTCATCCCACGAGCCACCGGCGCTCAGCACGGCGGTTCGTTTAAAGGGCAAGTTAAACAGATAACGATGACAAACTACCGCGTTACCTGTAATCTGCACCGCCGGCGCTAACGAGCTCGGCCACGTCATCCATCACCGTCTAATTAATAACCAACGCCACGGACACCGCACCGTCCCATTTATGACTTACCACCGCGATATGTCCTCAGACCCCGAACCCCCCCCCCCCCCCAGCCCCCCACCCCCCCGCCAGGCCCCCGTCCCCTACGTCCGAACGTCTCAAAGAACGATTCTCAGGCGGTTGACCGGCGTCCCGCCTCCAAGAACAAACGCCTTCATAGAACGTCTCCGTTCGGCGAGGTGCAACCGCGAGATCGACCGGAGCGCGCCGAACTTTCGGCCAGAACCTGCTCACATTGGGGGGGGGGTGGGTGGTTGGCGCCAAATCGACTGCAGAACGTGAGAGGGAACCGAGAGGTGGTGGTGCCGGGGCCGGTGCAAAACAATTGGGAGTTCCATCGTTATTCTAGCCCACACCTGCTCCTTCATCACCCTGATTTAACCCACCCCCTCCATTACCCCCATCAACCCCCCCCCCGCAAACCCCCCCATCCCAGACCCACTGCCCCCCTGGAGGCGGATTGCTCACACTTCCTGTCAGTTTCTACTTATCAGCGCCAGAAAACTGGAGCTTGTTGCTATGGAGACAGCCTGGAAATTGATGGGGGGAGGGGGGGGTCTGCCGCATTGCCGGACTTGCGTGCGTGTGTGTGTGTGCGTTTGTGTGTGTGTGTGTGTGTGTGTGTGTGTGACCGTACGGATGAGACCGAAGTGGCCGCGGCGCGCACATGTCTGAAACGGAACGTGCAGTATCAGCGATCTTTACGTGGAACCGGCGCACTGCGCGCCGACGCCGGCGCCGCCACCTGACGCTCGGGTCACCTGACGCTCGGGTCACCTGACGACCGGGTCACCTGACGACCGGGTCACCTGACGCTCGGGTCACCTGACGCTCGGGTCACCTGACGCCCGGGTCACCTGACGCTCGGGTCACCTGACGCCCGGGTCACCTGACTCTCGCTCTACGGGAAAAACCAACACAACGCTTTCGGGAAAGTTCAGGGCCGCCGTCGGGGAAACAACGTCCCGCCTCCCGCGCGCCGGCCTGTCTGGGAACCGAGCGTCTCCCTGTCCCGCGGGTCGTCCATCCTAAGCCTGGCCGATGCGGGTTCCGCCGCAGAACCCGGTGCGTGCGGCGCCCTGATCAGCCGTGTGTTATCGGAGCGCCGGTCCGTGGGCGCCCGTATCGACCGCGCGTTCTCAGCAGGCGGCGCGTTTCCTTCGAGGTGTGATTTGCGGCTTTTAAATCAGTCTAAAGCAATCGATGCCGACCCCCCCCCCCGCCCCCCCACACCCCATTCGACGGAACCTCGGGCTGCGGGTCGGAACCGAGTCTCTTTATCAACGGAGGATTAAATCTGAGGCTCGTCTCCGTGGAGATGTTTCAGCGACCTCATGGAATTCAGTGATGACATCATCAGCGGGCGGTCTGGGTTCAAACAGCACGTTCCACTGCAGGTTCTACAGCACGTTCCACTGCAGGATCTACAGCACGTTCCACTGCAGGTTCTACTGCTAGTTCCACAATAAGCTCCACTAAACGTTCCAATGCAGGTTCCACAGCAAGTTCCACTGCAGGTTCCACAGCAAGTTCCACTGCAAGTTCCTCTACAAATTCTACAACACGTTCCACTGCAGGTTCTACTGCAGGGTCCACTACAGGTTCCACAGCAAGTTCCACAAGTTCTACAGCAAGTTCCACTACAAGTTCTACAGTAAGTTCCACAAGTTCTACAGCAAGTTCCACTACAAGTTCTACAGCAAGTTCCACTACAAGTTCTACAGCAAGTTCCACAAATTCTACAGAAAGTTCCACTGCATGTTCCTTTACAAGTTCCACAACAACTTCTGCAGCAAGTTTCTCTACAAGTTCCACTGCATGTTCAAGTTCTACTGCAACTTTCACAGCAAGTTCCTTTACAAGTTCCCCTGCAAGTTCCACAGCAAGTGAACCACTTGTGGAACCCAACAAAGATTTTCTCATTACTTCAAATAAAACTGTACTTGATGAAAGAACAGGAGGGCCTCGTCTGGTTGAAGAACCTTCTGCTGGTGGAACCTGAGAACGTCTCTTGGAGATCACTGAAGATCGTTGCTGACAAATTTCCTCAGCAAACCCAGGAGCCGGTGCTGTGTTCGGTTCCCATCATCACGCCTTCAGAACGCGATGCCTCCACCTCGCCCGTCCGTACAGAACCTCGTCCTCATCGCCAGCGTGACGGCCTGCCAGCTGCGAGTCCGCATCCGGCGTCCCTGCCACATCATCGCGTCCCGCGCCACCCTCCCGTCGAGCGCCTCTGTTCTCCTCCCTGTAATCTCGTCACGAACGGCTTGCCAACATGACGGAACCCTTCCGCCTCCTCGCTCTCCCTCTCCTCGCTCTCCTCCCACTCGCCTTTTTGTCTTAATTACCGTGCCAATCACCCCCCCCACCCCAAACACCTCCGTCCCGTTCCGCAGAAATGAGGGAAAACACCGGAATGTTCCGCGCTCGTTCCGTCTCTCGCCTTTCGACCCCTTCAGGAGAGAGAAAAACCCGGCGCTGAGACGCGAGGGCGGAGATTTAATTGACGTCTGGAGTCAGAAAAACACCCGATAAAATAAATTAATAAATAACCGGCGGCGCAGACGGCCGTGATTAAAGCGGCGCCCGCTCGTTCCGCCGCCGCCGCGTTCCCGCTCCGGATGTCGAACCTGTCCGTCAGGAAGCCGTTTAGCCGGAGACGCCGCGCCGAGATACGCCGTGGCCTTTTGCGGCGTTAATGTCAGTGTTTATTTTCGTCGGCGCGCAATTATAAAGCTTTACAAGAGCGCGCGGAACCGACGTGCGCGGAACCGACGTGTCTGAGCGACTTTACCTGCCCTTTCGTCAAGTTTACCAACTTTAACTGAGACGTCGGGAGCAGAATCACGTCCGCGCGCTCCGGTTCCCGGCCTCCGATTAAGACGGGCCGGCCTATCCCGTCATCGCCGGCGTGAGATCGCGCCGATTTAACAAATTAATCGCCGACCCATCGCGATGATAAATAATGTAACTGTCAATATGATGAATGGCCGTCCTCACGCCGGCGACGCCATCATCAGCATCATCTGCAAAGATCATCCGAGACCTATCCCATCACTCACACAGAACACGGAGCGCTGTCAGGGAATCGGGAGGTTCCGTGAGAACCGAGGGTCTTGTGTTACGAACTGAACTGACGCGAACAGATTCAATTAAATGATGATAATAATAATAATAATTATTATTATTATTGTTATTGTTTAAATATTTCGGGCTGCGTCCTTTAGGGGGCGCCGGAGTGGAGCGTCTCTCCGTGTGTCTATTTAATCTAATTCATTAATTCATTCAAATTCGCCTCGATGTCATTAATCACAACAGCTGGAATTAATCGATCTAAACTTTCATTAAGCCTCGTTACACCTTCACTTTAACTTTACTTAACCTCAAATCCATCCTCGTTTTACCTCAATCCATCATACCGCTTTTGTCTTGCCGTCGATATCAAGTCCACGTTACCTGGATGTTACCTCCATCACCTCCGTTTATTCCAACGACACCTCCGTTTATCATTTCTATACCTCAATATATCCTCGTACCTCAATTTAATATCACAATACCTCATTTTATCTTCAAGATACCAGGTTTTGAAATCTTCATACCTCATTTTAATATCACAATACCTTATTTTAACATCTTCATACCTCAATTTGTCGTCACAATACCTGACAACGATGTTAAAATGAGGTATGAAGATGTTAAAATGAGGTACGAAGATAAAATGAGGTACGAAGATAAAATGAGGTATTGTGATATTAAAATGAGGTATGAAGATGTTAAAATGAGGTACGAAGATAAAATGAGGTACGAAGATGTTAAAATGAGGTACGAAGATGTTAAAATAAGGTATTGTGATATTAAAATGAGGTATGAAGATGTTAAAATGAGGTATGAAGATGTTAAAATAAGGTATTGTGATATTAAAATGAGGTATGAAGATGTTAAAATAAGGTATTGTGATATTAAAATGAGGTACGAAGATGTTAAAATCTTCGTACCTCATTTTGACCTCTTTGTACCTATCCTTCTATCCTCACGGTACCCTCATGTCATCACCATAATCAATGTGTCATCATTATACCTCGTCTTTTTTTTTTTCTTTAAAATACCTAATTAATCATTATACCTCATTTCAACATTACAGCCGTGTATGAAATCTCATTGTATCTCATTTTGGCATCGCACTACCTCGATATGTCCCAAATACACCTCATTGTCTCCCCTCCCCCCATACCTTAATTAATCATCGTGCCTCATCATCACTAAACCTCATTTTCAACACCGGACCTCAAACCTCGACGCCCTCCTTCCATCGCCTCCTCATCTCAGAACCTCCTGCCTGAAAAACGGCGGGGGGGGGGGGGGGGCATCAGCGATGGGCCGCGAGTAAATCGGCTGCGACGCCTAAACGCAGCGAGTTCAAATCTCTTTACGCCGTCTCACCCTCACGTCCTCTTTGATCTGCCTCACACGGAACCCGATTGGCTGTCAGCGCGCATCAAGTCTCCCGCACATCCATCACGACGGAACCCTCCCTCCTCTCCACCCCTCCCCCCCCCCCCAATCATCCGCAGTGGTACACTCCAGGACCAACGACGCCGCAGAGGACAGATCTATGGGGACGGAGGCCGGCGGAACACGGCACCCTGCGCCCGTCCCGGCGGAACGTCCCCCCACCCCCACCCCCACCCCCCCACCCCCCGCCCGTTCGCTTTAATCAGCGCGGGGCCGAGGTGCGCCGGCCCGTCTGAGGTAATCACCGTCATGTCCGTAAACTGGCACTAATTGAATGGCGTCCTCGTTGTCATGCACGGCGGCGCGTCCTCCTTCCCGCGTTCTCCTCGCGCCGGCCTCTCGGCGCCGTCCCCGCGCTCCCATCCACGTCCCCCCGCGTTCCCCCGGCGCTCCCCCTCCGTCACTTTCCCACAGAGCGAGCCAGAAAGCGGGCCTTGTTCAGAACAGACGCTCACTCTTTGGGAACGGCGGCGTGTTGGCACCGGAGAACGCCGCGTTAAAGATTCTGAGCTCGTCGGCGTCGCAGAACCGCGACGCGCCGATTCAGACGGTTCCGTTCCCGTCCGTCTTTTCAAGCCTTCGCTTCGTCTTCGTCTCACGAAAAAAAAAAAAAGAAAAGAAAAAAAAGGCGGGAACGTGCCGCGCTCCCAGGACGCATTAGCATACGGAACGCTCCGCTCAGAGTCAAACGACAAGGTCGACCACAAACGACGGGGGGGCGCCGCTGGGACGTTCTCCTCTGGTTCCGCTGGAACGCAAGAGCTCGGGACGTTGTATGAATCCTGCATTCTGATTGGGTGGAGGGTGTTGGAGCCGTAAGACGAGGAACGCAATTAGATTCAGAAACATGATTAGGGTTCTAATTAATCTGTGAACTGGAACCATGCACTGTGAACAGGAACCATTTGCTGTGAACAGGAACCCTGCTCTGTGAACAGGAACCCTGCACTGTTAATGGGAACCCTGCTCTGTGAACAGGAACCCCGCGCTGTACACAGGAACCCTGCACTGTGAACTGGAACCATTTGCTGTGAACAGGAACCCTGCTCTGTGACCTAGAACCCTGCGCTGTACACAGGAACCCTGCACTGTGAACAGGAACCCTGCTCTGTGAACTAGAACCATTCACTGTGAACAGGAACCCTGCACTGTTACATCCAGGACAGAGCGCCTGTGTGGGTACACACTCATTCACACACAATGTATAGGGGCAATTTACACGGGGCAATTAAGAGCAGCCAATTCACCTTAAGGGCGGAACAGTGATGTAGACGTCAGCACGTTCTCCCCTCAGCGCTGGGGGTGCAGGTTCGAATCTCTTTCAAGGTTTCCTCTGGGTTTACAGTTCAAAAGATGAGTTGGCTGCTCTAAATTGCCCCTATATACTGTAGAACCCAGGGAAAACCCACACGAGGAGAACATGGAAACTGTTCACAGATGGGGATTTGAACCCGGAACCCCGGCGCTGAAGAGAATCAGACGCCTCATGAGTTCATCAGCATCTCTGAAAACAAAACCGCGAGAGCCGAACGCCTCTTACATAACAGAACGTGTTCCGCAAACCCACCCAGGTGCGAGTGGGCGAGCTGCGTTTGGTCAAGTGCTCACATTCTGGCCTTGAGAGAGAGAGAGAGCGCGCGAGAGAGAGTGAGAGAGCGAGAGAGAGCGCAAGAGAGAGAGCAAGAGAAAGAGAGAGAGCAAGAGAGAGAGAGAGAGTGAGAGAGCGCAAGAGAGAGTGAGAGAGAGAGAGAAAGAAAGAGAGAGAGAGCGCACGAGAGAGAGAGAGCGCGAGAGAGCAAGAGAGAGAGAAAGAAAGCGAGAGAGAGAGCGCGTGAGAGAGAGCAAGAGAAAGAAAGAGAGAGAGAGAGCACACGAGAGAGAGTGAGAGAGAGAGAGCAAGAGAGGGCGAGAGAGAGAGAGAGAGAGAGCAAGAGAGAGCGCGCGAGAGAGATAAAGAAAGAGAGAGAGCGCGAGAGAGAGAGAGCGCAAGAGAGAGAGAGAGCAAGAGAGAGAGCGCGAGAGAAAGAAAAAGAGAGAGTGCACGAGAGAGAGTGAGAGAGCGTAAGAGAGAAAGAAAGAGAGAGAGCGCAAGAGAGAGAGAGCGAGCAAGAGAGAGAGCGAGAGCGACGTTATTTGCCTTATTAACGCCCCCATCATATCAGCGAGTGTCATGTTATTCTGCATTCGCGCATTATGTGCATCATTAAAGAGCACCCTCGCGTTCCACTGCTGTTTTTAACCCGCCTTCCTCAACTGCCCCTCATTATTCCCCCGGGGGGCGCTCCCAGCCACCGTCTAATTACTGCCGACCCGCAGTGCTCGCGGATCCGCACGCCGTGTTCTAAAGGGCAGCCGCTCACATTCGCGGACCGAGGGATCATCGGTGATGCAAGCGCCGCATTATGATGTCATAACTCCCCGGGACGCTCGAACCACCGAAAACAAACACTTTCAGGACGCGGACGGACGGACGGCGGCGAGTTCCACCAGGTTCCGCGGGAGGACCGCGCCGCGGATGATCGAGAACCCGAATCTGAGACGGTGCGCTGAAGCTCGCGAAGAAGAGTTTAATAAACCCAGTGTGAATGTTTAATGCCGCGGGGGATCAAGCCAGCGTCTCCGGCGCCCTGCGGCATTAAGCACGGGCGGAGGTCACGGGCGGAGGTCATGGGCGGAGGTCACGGGCGGAGGTCATGGGCGGAGATTTTACCCGCAGCGACCCCTACCGTTGGGGGGGAAAAGCCAGAGATCAGCCGTCGTTGGCGTGTTTGTCGGTTCCTGCCGCCGGGTCGGTGAAAAAAAGCATCGGTTGTCAGTAGGGGTGTCTTCAACTAAGGATTTTCATAGTCGAATCTGATTCGTCAGATTTTCCCTATAGTCGACTGATAGTCAAATCAGTTAAAATTTCACCACAAGATGGCGCTATAAGCGTGGTTTAAATTTTTTTTTATTTATATATTTTACTTGTTTTTCTAGAGCACCGTAAATGGGACTTTCTTTTCTGGACTTTTTTCCACTTCAAAGGAAAAACCTAAAACACTCAGATCAAGGCTCTATATATAACGAAAACAAAGACATTTCATGTAAAAACTAATGCTTAGCAGCAGCCATGGGCGCCCCCATGTGGTCAAAATGGTACATTCGACTATGAGGTTCATAGTCGACTACGGTTCTCCGAATC
Source organism: Corydoras sp. C115 (assembly GCA_019802505.1). Lineage (NCBI taxonomy): Eukaryota > Metazoa > Chordata > Actinopteri > Siluriformes > Callichthyidae > Corydoras > Corydoras sp. C115. Next base: position 535,235 of record JAFMOC010000196.1, on the reverse strand, counting down.
GAATCGTCGAATCAGCGAATATTGCAGCTCACCCCTAGTTGTCAGTCGCCGCAGAAGAATCAAACCTGTTTCGTTGAGGCTGTGCGACTTTTCTTTTGGATCTAATGACAAAATGACGAAAGGTGGAGACACGCCCCCCCCCAACACCCCATCAACCCCCCCCAACACCCCATCAACCCCCCCAACCCAACACCCCATCAACCCCCCCCCAACCCAACACCCCATCACCCCCCCCCAACACCCCATCAACCCCCCCAACCCAACACCCCATCAACCCCCCCCAACCCAACACCCCATCACCCCCCCCCCAACACCCCATCAACCCCCCCCCCAAACACCCATCAACCCCCCCCCCCAACACCCCATCAACCCCCCCAACCCAACACCCCATCAACCCCCCCAACCCAACACCCCATCAACCCCCCCCCACACCCCATCAACCCCCCCAACCCAACACCCCATCAACCCCCCCCAACCAAACACCCCATCAACCCCCCCAACCCAACACCCTCACCACCACCTTAGACGGTTGTTGCTTTGCCGGCTCGTAAAGCTCGTTAATACCGTCCTGTATTACATTCCTGCACTCCGCTCATCCTCCCTCCGCTCCCGTCATTGTTCTTCAGGTGGTGGATGGTTCCGTTGCGGCGCGGCGAAGAATTCGGCGCAATTCTGTAAATAATCAGCGCGTGCGTTTAGAACCTCCCGCACCGTTTACCTCGGCGAGCCTCGCGCCACAAAGGCCTGTCCGTCTCTATAAATCTCCTCACATCATTTCCGGGCGGGCGAGCCTGTCGCTGGCCGGTTCTGCGGGTGCGCGGTGGCGCCGGCGGCGTCTGAGGAGGAAAATGAAGAATGAAAGGCGAGAGAACGTGGCGGTACGCGAGTGACGAGCGCGGCGTATGGAAAGCGACGGCCTTCGACGGACGACTAATCGAGTTCTCGCGGTGAGAACACTTAATCGAGTGGAATACTCAGGAACCCGGTTCTCCGAGGACGGCTCCGTTCTGGGTTCTAATGGGGCCGTCGGATGGAACGGGGAGAACGCAGAGCGGGTGAGGGTGTCGCCTCATGGCGCCCTCGGTCGCCGGCGTCCGTCCAAAACCCCGCGAGTGCGGGGGGAACCGGCGCGACGCCGAGGGGACCGGGGGTACGGTACGGCGCCGGAACGTCCCCTCAGGCCGCGATGTGGTTTTTATTGAGGACAAGAACAAGAGCAGAACTGGCTGGTGTCGCCACTAGTTCTCCGCCGGCTCACGGGCGGCACACCGACTGACCATTAGCGGAACCTCGGACAGGCCTACCACTCCTCAGTTCCGCTCCCATCCCTACGCATCGTTCCGATGTTGGTTCCTCTGGTTTGCAGGGTGATCAGCTCCATGGGGTTCTTCGTCTCGCCCAGCTTATAGGTTCCTTTTGACAATTAGCGGAACCTCAGGCAGGCCTACAACTCCTCGGTTCCACTTCCATCCCTAAGCATCGTTGGTTCCACTAGGTTCTCTCCACACTGGTATATTGGTGCAGGGTGACCAGCTCCATGGGGTTCCACAGTGGTCAATTTTTGCCCCATGGAACCCTCTCTTCATTGTACGTCTCACCCGGCTTATAGGCGGCATACCAACTGACCATTCGCGGAACCTCAGACAGGCCTACAACTCCTCGGTTCCACTTCCATCCCTAAGCGGCGTTGGTTCCACTGCGCTCCGTCCACACTGGTGCATTGTTGATGGTTCCTCCAGCGTCGATCGTGGAACAGTGAGACCTACAACTGCAAGGCCGCTCCGTAGAACCTCTTCTGGCCGAGAGAGAACCGCCGGCGTGACTGATGAGGGTTGCTGCTGCTTTATTGGCGACTCATGGTTCTCGGGGTAATTTGTTAAGCAATGATTTCTCATTAGAACCATCAAAGGCTCGCTATTTTTGCCGCGTATGCAGTTTGCGGTCCGGCTCATCGCTCGCCGCCTTCCTTCCGTTCTCCGCAGTATCTCTCATGGCTCACGATCTAGAACCATGGCGTCGCGGGCTCTGACGCTCTCCGTGTCGCCCCCGTGTGGCGCCGTGCGCTCATGTTCTGCGGAGATGAAATAATCCTCATTAATAATCCGAAACGATCAGAACGCCTGGTTCTGTCGTCCCAAATCACAGAGCGAACGTTCTCATCCTGGAACCCGTCACCTCAGACGGACCGACTGAAGGTCACCCCCCCCGCCCCCCCGATCGGGGGGACCGGGCTTCGTCGCCTCGCGGATTCGGGTCGCTATTTCCGTCTGTCCTCTCTCGCAGCGTTCCGGCGAGTTCTCACCTACGATAAATGACGGCGTTCCGCGGCGCGCGCCGGGGGACCGATTGGCCTAATAAAACAATTAACTAATTAAGGGCTCATTTGCGGATGTAATTGCCTACACGGAACCATCGCTTATATAAACAAACGGGGTTGCCGCGCCACCAAAACCCACCGCTCCTCACCAGGACGTCCTGCAGGGGGCGCTCCGGCGCGACGCAGAGTGGGCAGAAGTATACGGACGCCTGAGGATCGCGTTCTAACAGAGGTCCCCATTGGAAACACATTGCCAGAGCTTTAATAACCCCACCTGTTATACCAGGGGGCGGGGCAGGGCGGGACGGGGTGGGGCGGGGGCGGAGTCATGCAGGGGGTCCCACCTACTTGACCTTGACCCGCCCTCACGTTCTTTCCTTTTAAAGTAACTTTAATGAAATATACTGAATCTCCCACCAATCACGTTCTCATCCTCCGGTTCTAAATACCCCCCCCCCATGCACACGCCCACGTCACGCCCTCCCCGCCCGCAACTCGGCAAACGAGCTGATTAACGAACCGCTCATGAGGTCAGATCGGGGGTGGTCGAGCAGGACCAGGGTCGGGAGCCGCTACAACGTGGACGCAGCGTTCCGCGTGCTTAAGAACCGCGCGGCGGGTTCCATCAGTCTGAAGTCTGTGATGCGTCATCGTTCTGTTAAACGCTAAGAAGTGGAGGGTTGCCGGAGTGACGGGATAAGACCGAGAGACAATTAGAGGGACGCGGCAGAAGTGCAGCCGGTGTTGGAGTTGACGTTCTGCATTAAACGGACAGCGTTCCGCGGCGCGGCGCCATGAACCTCATCCCCCGGCGAATCGGCCGAGCGAGGACGGCGACGCCGGACGGACGGCGGTGATGTCACAGAGTCGCCGGACGCGGCTCCGTACGTGCTCCGGCGTCTGTCGGCGGCTCGGTTCGGGGCCTGACGGGCGTCTAATGAGACGTCTGATGTAAATCCTCGGGCTCGAGGCGGGCGGAGTGGCGGACGGCGAGCGCGCCGCTAATCCGTCTCCACTCAGCCTCCCGCCGGCGGAGAGCGCGAGAATTAGGGGGAGGGCTGAGCGACGAGGGAGGAGGAGGAAGAGAACAAAAACACCAGATGAAAGAAGATGGAGGCGGGGAGGGGAACCGGCGCTCAAGAAAATGACAGGCTCTCGGCGAAATCGCGGAAACGGAAGGAACGCGCAACGCAACGCGCTAACGGAGCTACGATGAGGAACGCCGGAACGACCGGATTCAGACGGTTCTGCCCCCAAAATGGACCTGTCCATTCTCTATAGTACATACTGCACAAACATGTTCTACATACTACATCTGCATGAAGTGTATACTACATACTGCACTATACTGCACCAGTGTGCTGGCTATATATAACCTGTACATACTATATAGTACATACTACATAAACATGTTCTGCATACTACATCTGCATGAAGTGTATACTACATACTGCACCATACTGCACCAGTGTTCTGGCTATATATAACCTGTACATACTATATAGTACATACTACATAAACATGTTCTGCATACTACATCTGCATGAAGTGTATACTACATACTGCACCATACTGCATGGGTATATATAACCTGTACATACTATATAGTACATACTACATAAACATGTTCTGCATACTACATCTGCATGAAGTGTATACTACATACTGCACCATACTGCACCAGTGTGCTGGCTATATATAACCTGTACATACTATATAGTACATACTACATAAACATGTTCTGCATACTACATCTGCATGAAGTGTATACTACATACTGCACCAGTATATAACAAGTACTGCATACTGTATAGGTATATATAACATGTACACAAACATGTTCTGCATACTACATACTGCACTGTATACTACATACTGCACCAGTATATAACAAGTACTGCATAGGTATATATAACCTAAACATACTATATAGTACAAACTGCACCTCAATGTTCTGCATACTACATACTGCATCACTATAATGTGTACACTACACACTGCACCAACATGCTCTGCATACTACATACTGCACCTGTGTATAAGTACTGCATAGGTATATATAACATGTACATACTATATACTACATACTACACAAATATGTTCCGCATACTACATCTGCAAGAACTGTATACTACATACTGTACCAGTATAGACCAAGTACTGCATATGTATGTATATATAACATGTACATACTATATACTACATACTACACAAATATGTTCCTGCATACTACATCTGCAAGAACTATATACTACATACTGTACCATTATATAAAAATACTGCATCTGTATATCTTATATACTACATACTACACTAGTGTATATTGTATACTATATACTATATTCATACATACAGCATACACATACTTTGTATCAGAGCTGCGCGTAAACAACATTATATTAATATAAAATATATAAAGCCCGTCTCATGGTTCTGTTCGTTTGGTTCTATCCCGTCAGTGTTAGGGGTGCAGACTGCAGCGAGCGGATCGATGCGAGTTTCAACAGCCAGAACGCCTCCCTTCATCTCTGTCACACTGATACGTAGTGATGGAGCTGGAGAGTGTGTGTGTGTGTGTGTGTGTGTGTGTGTGTGTGTGTGTGTGTGTGTGTGTGTGTGTGTGTGCATTACAGATGCATTAGTACTCCTGCGGCTGAAACACAAACCTCACAGAATAAAAAATATTCCTCTCAGACAGCGAGGCCTCGGCCGCCGCAGCGGGCGCTCTGTGGTCTGCGTGACGTTCAGCCCTCTGGCCTGCTGCCCCGTGTGTTTGTGAGTTGGTATGTTCTCCGCTCTGCAGCGAGGGGTCGGTTGTTTTTAAGCGGTGATGTTTGACAGAAACCCCGTTGTGTTTGTTTATCACGACGTCGGGATTAAAGCCTCGGAATCCGAACCCTGACGCATATTTACTTTTTAATCTTCTGAATCAGACGCAACGCGAAACGCAAAGTCAGCAGTTTGAAACCGACGAGCCACCGATGTGGATGCAGTCCGGTGGAGGATGACTTTACAAAAGAGGCAGCGTCCGCGAGTGATGGAATACAGAAAGCTGTAAACACACACACACACACACACACACCATAAAGTGTCGTTTTCACCCGACACAGCAGAATGATTCAGTGTGGAATCAAGTGAATGATTCGGCGTGGAATCAGGAGTCACTGGAATCGGTGACTCACCGGGATTAGTGTGATCCTCGAACCTGTTCCTTCATCAGCTCAGATCTAATTAACACCTAATCACTATAACGTTGTCATAGCAACGGAAAGAAATCAAACAACTAAAATCCAGAGGGGTGCAGAGGACAGAGGACAGTACATCAGTATGTACTGCATACTACATGTTGCACCCTTATACACACTGTATACTACATTCTGCAATATGTATGTATATATGTATACAGTATGTCCCCTATAGTGCATTATGCATCAGTATGTGCTGATTACTACATGTTCACACTGATTACTACATGTTGCACCTGTATATACTCTATAGTACATACTGCCCTCTATACACACCGAATGTATAATACTCCATACTGCACACTGCACCAGTATAATACTCCATACTGCACCAGTATAATATTCTATACTCCATGCTGCTGTATAAACCTCAGATTTAATTAACACATTATCACTAAAAAGTTCTTCTGGGGCAGGTACAGGTGTACAGAGTGCAGGTACAGGGTGCAGGTACAAGGTACATGGGTAGAAGGTGCATGTACAGGTGTACAGGGTGCTGGCACAGGGGTAGAGGGTGCAGGTACAAGGTACAGGGGTAGAAGGTGCATGTACAGGTGTACAGGGTGCTGGTACAGGGGTAGAGGGTGCAGGTGCAGAGTGCAGGTACAGGGGTACAGGTACAGGTGTACAGGGTGCAGGTACAGGTGTACAGAGTGCAGGTACAGGTACAGGAGTACAGGGGTCGAGGGTGCAGGTACAGGAGTACAGGGTGGAGGTACAGAGGTACAGGGTGCAGGTGCAGGGGTAGAGGGAGCAGGTACAGGTGTACAGGGTGCTGGTACAGGTGCAGGGCACAGGTACAGGGTGCAGGTACAGAGGTACAGGGGTAGTGGGTGCAGGGTGCAGGTACAGAGGTACAGGGGTAGTGGGTGCAGGTACAGAGGTACAGGGGTAGTGGGTGCAGGTACAGGGTGCAGGTACAGAGGTACAGGGGTAGTGGGTGCAGGTACAGGGTGGCCTCTCAGGAAGAGTCTGAATCAAACAAGTATTCATGTTGGCATTGCGACTAATCCCAGGTACCTCAGAACCTCGTGTATGAGGTTTTAAAAAAATTGCATCCCCAAAGAGGCCTGATGTAAAATCAGCGGGACGCTGTCAGAGTCCGTCTGCGGCTTCAGACAAGGTTACAGTTTCTAAAGAGCAATTTCATCCAATCTGTTTCAAAACACGGCAGGTTCTCTCCCAAACTCGCGTCATTGAAAGGATTGAATTAATCCGTAAAGGTACAAAGGAATTGGATATTAGTTCTCCCAGAGAACGTCTCTTCCTCTGAACGCTCGCGTACGCACATGACCTCATGTCAAGGATTCCTGCTTTTACTAATGGAACCGTGTCCTGAGAGCCGTCCTCCACCGGGTTCTGTATGTCGGAACAAAGACAGTCTGACGAGCGGGATTCTACTACAGCGCCGGCGTCTGCGGCTCTGACTGAAGGCCTCGTTCTTCGGATTCCTTTAAAGAACGCCGTAAACGACAGAAAGCCTTCGAACCTGCAGACTCTCACCCGAGCAACCGTTCTCCTACACGTTCACAATGAAACACAACCGGAACGTCCCAAAAGACAACGACGTTTTTAAAAGGAAGGACCGACGGGTGAAAGGTCCCCTCGGTTCTGATTGACCCACAAAATCGGTTCTGTTGTGCGAAGAACCGAGAACCGGGAGATGAAGCTCCACGGATGAGAACCCAATCGAGTTTGACGATCTGCTGACGGAACCTGAGGAGAAATAAAGCACTCCATCATTCCAGGACAACTACCGAGAACCAAACTGCATCCAACCGGAACCTTCATCAAGCTCACGAGTTCATCCGGGGAGAACGTTTCGGCCGCTGGGCAGACACACCCAGGACAGGGCGCCGATCCATCACTCACACAGACAACACTCTATATGGGGCAATTTGGAGAATTCAATTCATCTTGAGAATTCAATTCACCTTGAATCCATTTATTTTTGGACTGTGGGAGGTAAACAGAGGACCTGGAGGAAACCCACACGGACATGGGGGAGAACAAGGAGACTCCACCCAGATTGGGATACGAACCTGTAATCCCCAGCGCTGAGAGGAGAACATGCCAAACCACTAAGCCACCGTGCCAATAAAATTTAATTTAATACATTTGTCCGGCTTGTGTTAAAGGAGGTGGGAAATGGTTTGGCGGGGAGTTCGTGTGCCAGCCGAACGCAGTGGTGGGGGGGTGGGGGCAGTGGTGGTGGTGGTGGGGGGTGGGGGGTGGTGGTGGTGGTGGTGGTGGGGGGTGTTATCGGCGTCCTTGAGCGAGGTCATCACTGTTAATTCGCACGTTTGATTTTTATTATTCCGAGACGATAATGGACGGGCGAGCGGTGGCATGACAACGTGGGACGGGGAGTCATTAGAACCGACGCCGCGGCTGATCATGTGACACCGCGCTGGACCGAGGCCAGGGCCAGGTGTGCAGGATGCGACCCATTTCCTGGATGAGGGTCGAGCCAAACGAGGGTCGTGGCGCCCTCCATCAGACTGATGGTTCCTTATTTGGTCAGCGATCCGACGAGGACGGAGGACGAGGACGGAGGACGAGTATGAGGCGGCGCACCGCGGGCTTCGTTTCCGCGCCGTACGAGGCCAGGTGGCTCGACAGAGGGTGGTGGGCGAGCGCGCAATCAGCAAACCATCAAACCTACAGCCGGTCCATCTGCAGAACCTCCGTCAGCGCCGAGCCCTCACTCGGGATCACGGGGAAGGTTCTCGTCCCACGTAAAATGTTGTTACGGCAACGTTCTGCGACGGCGTCGCCGTTCGTTTCAATCGACTCGTTTGCATTCTGTTAATTAAACGAACCGCAAGTTTTACCAAAGCACCATCTCTGCTACGCGTTCTTCTTTCGGCGGTTCCCATTCGTTCGGGGTCACGCCTATGACCTTACGTTCCAAAAGATCCTTTGCGAGGTCCGGGCACCGATATTAGACAAAACCTGGCTCCCACAATCTCAGCTCAATTTAAACATCTTTAACGGGATTGAGGTTCAGGTTCTTCGGGTCGTAGTCTTGCTGAAATATGAAGCGCCTTCCCCAACAGGCGAGCGCTCTAGTGCCCCTAGTGGTTAGCACCAGTCAGGCACCTCATCTTTAATTAGTTTAGGTTTTTATTTTCAGCAGGGGGCGCATGGTGGGTACAGCTTGCATCATGGGTACTGTAGAAGGCGTTGGCCTTTTTATCTCGTGGTGATTCGCGGTTAAGTTCGGTTCATTTACGGATCACATGAGCATCATCCGGCATTAAGTCCTATCCCAGAAATACCATAAACAGGAAACTCATTAACTAAATTTAATTAAAAATTTAATTAAATTTGTTTCACAGCTCCGTTTGTTAGACGTTTGTTCCGTAACGAACTTCTCGGCGCGATGCAGCACTAATGAGCAGCCACATGTGTGCTTGGCCTCGGGCGCGCGGCGTCCGTCAAATAACCCCCGCCTCGGCGTTCAGGCCGGCTGTTCCGGGTTCCGACCTCTGCCTGCGTGTCGACCTTCAGTATGGATCGCCGGGTTCCCTCGCCCTCCCGATCGATCGGAGATTCAACAAAAGACTCTGCGGTTACATCCGACCGCCTCCGACCCGAACCCGATCCCCGGCGCTCCACACAGCTCCGCCTGCGGCCCGTTTGAGATTCACGCCGTCGGACTTTGATCTCCGGCGATGTAACCCGACGCGTGGTAACGGAGCTGGGCGTCCATCGCGCGCTCTGCTCGGTGATGTCACGTCCCTCAGCTTTATTAAGACGCTAGTCCACTTGCCTGAAGTCGTTTCTACGGTGCTCGTTAAGAAGCCAATAAAATTAAATGTAATAGGAGGAGCTTGTTGGTTCCTCTGCTAGAAAATAGTCCTTACTCAGCGAGATTTCTCCTAAATCTAACTATTAGGTCACATGACTGCTGACTTTGCCCCGCCCCCTTTTTCCTTCCACTTGCTGTTAATGTATTTAACCGGTTTCCTTTTTATTTTCCATTAGGGGGCGCCAGAGTGAATCTTTAGCCTCCTGTTTGCCAAGTGTCAAAGTGTCCTCCTCCATCACCCCAACCTACTGCATGTCCTCCCTCACCCCCTCCACCTCCTCTCCAAAAAACGTCCTCATCTTCCCGACTCCCAGCGAGAACCTCAGCCCCCCAAACCCCCCCATCAGTTCGGAGTCGCGGGCCACATGCTGTGAGGAGGAGGTCCAGGTCCGACCTCCCCATCCCCATCCACCAGAAGCACCTCAGCGCTCCAAACGCACTTTGGCCTGGGTGGGAACGTCTCGACCCCAAACTCTAGACCGGTGTAAACATTCTTTTCACAGTCGCAGAGTCTCGGCGCCTCGCGGCAGAGCTGTACTTTAACCAAAAGCCATGCGGTGATTACCGTAAACCCGTTATTCAGACGCAATCGGCGCAATTCACTTGGTATTTGCATCCGAATCATTATTAATTATCATTAACAGTTTCCCCAAAACAAACGGAACGGAATATCGACTCGATTCATTCAATTTATAGCCAAAAGTAAAGGGACACCTTCAGGACGTTCCATACATTCATCCATCTTTTACGTAGGGTTCCCCCTAGTGTCTCAGCCCTGTCATTACCGCCATGCTCCGAGTTTGGAGGACGTTTCTTTCGGTTCCTTTATTGTTTGATCTCGAGCCGTTTTCTCCCGTTCGCCTGGTTTATTGATATTTCCCCTTTATTATAATAACCTTCCGTCGGTTCCTGGCCTCCGCCGCTCGCTCGGCTGTTTGTTCTCCCGGCCCACATCACAGCACTTTATTTAATTCCAGGTGAAAAATCGAACGGAACCGACGCCGTCGCTCAGCGACTCCGAGGACGGCTTCCAGCGCGTTCCGAACCCACGTCCGAACCGTGCGGCGCTTTTCAAAGGCGTACGCTACAAAGCCGCCGCCGCCGCCGCGTCGTTTGTTTTGTTTGCCTCAGAAACGTCCCCGCCGGCCCGCCATTTCGCCGCTGACGCGGTCAGGAAGCGTGCGGCTCCGCGGACGCCGCTTCTTATTGCTTTTTGGAACGAAATCAGAGGCGTTTAAAAGTGGCGTCACTTCACTTGGGCTTCGCCCGCGCGCCGCCGGAGTCCCGCCGACGCCTCCGTTATTTGCAGTCGTATCATGCGACACTTGGCGACCCGCTCGCCGGGGTCACCGGCAGAACGAGCGCGACGGGCGTCTTTGAAGATTACAATAATGGCGCGGTGGAGGATTCGGCAATCTGCAGCCACGTCGGCGTCGCCGCACACCACCCCCTCCCCCCTCCTCCCTCCTCCCTCCTCCCCGGTTCCTATTATTATTTTTTTTGCATGGCAGCCCGAATGAAAGGTACGAGGAAGAAAGCACACGGAGTAAAATTGGAACGGAATGATTCCCCCCGAAGAACCCCGGGACGAGATCGGTTCTTATAAAGATTAAGGAGAGAGAGAGAGAGAGAGAGAGAGAGAGAGAGAGAGAGGAGGGTGGCTTCCTGTAAACAGAACCGAGGTTGCGTCGCAGAATCCCAGAGTTTTAGAACGAACGGCGTTCTTTAAAGACCTGCGGCTGCCGATTCGGAAAGGTTCCGCCGTCCAGCGCGGTCCAGCGGGGAACCCTTCATCCTGACCTCACACAGACTCCGTTAACGAGTGAGGCCCGTTCCTGTTCCAGGACTGTACCCCACGAAACGGGTGCTGTGATCAAATATGGATTTGTGATTGAGGGGCGGAGCCAAGGAAGCAGTTGAGGTAATGGCCCTCACCCGATGCTGGTCTGTGCTAACTGTCTGTGTCAAGATTAAAGAGAGCTGCGAAATAGAGAGCGATTTGAATAAGGGTATTTCTGAGTAGTTGGTATGTTCTCCCTTCCAGTACATAGACTTTATGTGTCCGCTCTGGGGTTTACATCTGGGGCATTGGTTAGACTTTTGGTTAAGGAACCAGCCTTGCGACCCGAAGGTCCCTGGTTTGATTCCCGGTCCCGACAAGTACTTGGGCCAGGCACCTAACCCTAATTGCTTCCCAGGCGCCGAGTATGGGGCTGCCCACACACACATGTATGTGTGTGTGTGTGTGTGTGTGTGTGTGTCAGTCACTGCACTGATTGGTTAAAATGTCAATTAAATTTAAATATAAATTACACAAATAACGTACAACTTTCAACCTGTGAACTAAAGAGCGACTGAAACATTCCCACTCCATGATGCTGCCACCACCATGCTCTGTAACCTGTTGTGTTTTCAAGTTATTTATTTCTGTCGCGCTTTTTACAACAGCACATCGTCACAAAGCAGCTTTACAGAATGAAAAGCCTTTAAACCCCCAAAGAGCGAGCTGAAGCGACAGCGGCAAGAAAAAACTCCCTGTTATGTTGTTATTTAAGGAAGAAACCTTGGGAGGACCAAGACTCAGTGGGGGACTCGTCCTCCTTGAGCGGCCGGGCAGCAACAACAGTGTAGGACACTAATGTACAGATATTAAACAAATGGAAAAACTCTAACAACTGGAAAACTATATGTGAGTCCATTAGGGGGCGTCCTGCAGGACCGCCAGTCCAATTGATATTCAGGTTCCATCCAGTATTCGTCAGCAGAGCCATGGATGAAGATCTCCAGGAAGCCGGTCACACCTCAAAAGGTTTTAAGGTGATTTTTTTGCCGTTTTCCTAAAAACCATCCTCATACCTTTGGGTTTTTTCGATTGGGCGGGAGCTGCTCGAGGTGTGCGGACTGACCGCGGTAACGGTGTCTTATTTTAACATGAAATGAAAGCCAAGCCGGCCTTCAGCTACACTCCCCGTGTTTCCGCTCGGTGTCGGAATGCCCCGCGCCCGTCACGCTAACGATTTGGTTCCCGCCGCCCCGATCCGGGGGCCGTTACTTCATCCTGAAGGGACCCGGGGAGCCCGAGGACGTTTGTTTGTCTGTGGAAATGTCACGCTATTAAAGTTTTATGAGCTCGTCGGCCCGGAAGACGAACGCCGAGGCGGCCGGGGGGTGTGGGGGGTGGGGGTCAAAATATACCCGTTCATTAAGGGGCAGACCATCATTAAGGAAACCATCATCATGGCGGCGCCTCTTTGAGGCAACAGCGTGGATTTCATCGACTCGCGACGTTTAGGGAATTAAATCTGTGCGAGAACGCGAGGGGGCGGCGGGGGGGGGGGGGCGGCGGCGGCGGCGGATCCGTCAGTTCATGTTGCAACCGTTCTGCAAGTACAGGAGAATAAATAGTCTCTTCCGAGGCGCTCCCAGGTTCCCGTTTACGGCGCCGGCAGTGCGTACGGCGAGCCGCCGCGCTAATGAGACGCACTCGGTCCCGACGCCAACGACCTGCGGATCCCGAAAACTCACCGCGGAACCGGCTTTGAGGAGTTCTGCTTCCGCAGCGTAATGGAGTCTGATGCAGACATCCATTATCCTCCGCTTTATCCTCTAGTAGGGTCGCGGGGGGGTTCCCCATGCCCATCCAGGGGAGAACGTCTCGGGCGCTGGGCAGACACACCCAGGACAGGGCGCCAATCTATCACTGGACACACATTCCCTCACACACACACACTCTATATGGGGCAATTTGGAGACTTCAATTGACCTTGATCCATGTTTTTGGACTGCGGGAGGAAACCGGAGAACCCGGAGGAAACCCACGAGGACACGGGGAGGACATCCAAACTCCACCGAGATTGTTATCGGGAACGTGCTAGGCACTAAGCCACCGTGCCGCCCCAGCGGAACACCGACGTCACCAGTTACGTTTTCAGTAGGAGTGATGTAACAGCCACTAGGGGTCGCTGTTAGAAATCCCCCATGCAGCCTCCCACACATCAGCCAGGCTAACGGTAACGCATCCCAAACGCCCGAGGTCCCGCCGGCGCTCCAGAAAGTGAACAAAACATTTAGCTGTGTGGAAACGATGCTGCACGCGGTTACCACGGCGACGGAGGCGGATACACACGGAGATATTTTCAGAGTCTGATGGAAACGGGTTTCGACGTATTCTTAACGCTCGGCGGCGAGATACGGTCGCCACGGTGCTTTAGTACTTCATCATATAGCGACCGGCCTTTTTAAGGCTGTGGGGGGGATCTATGGGAAGAACATACCAAACTCCCTCGAAAAAAGGATCCTGGGGTTTGAACCCTGGACGTTGTGGTGCAACGTCCTGGCTTTAAAATAACTCTACTGTGTTTAATGGGGGGATGAGTTATTATGAGGGTTGGTTCCACATTTTGGTTCCCGGGAACCAAATGGGTTCCTGTTTATAACGTTTGATGTTGATCTGAGGTCTGTCCTCCAGAAGATTAGACTGAACCTCCATCCCATCACACGAGCAGTAAACAACACCGGGGGGCGGGATTGTGTGTGTGTGTGTGTGTGTGTGTGTGTGTGTGTGTGTGTGTGTGTGTGTGTGTGTGGTGCCCCACTTCACACAGTGCATCCTCGCCACTGGGCAGCGCCGTCACGTGAGTTCACGCCGGTGATGGATATTTACAGAACACAGCGTGTCACCGGCGAGCGAGCGGTCGAGAGAGGCGAGATAGAGGAGGAGGGTCATCCCCCCCCCCCCCCCCCCCCGGCAGATCGTGGTGAGAGATGAGGCGGCGCGCGGGTCCAGTGCAGCGTGACGCTCGAGATAAACGACGCGGACGGGCGGCGGGTCGGGATCCAGACCCAGCGGACCGTGTGCCGAGGTGAAGACACCTGACGTCCGGCACCGGCACCGGCACCGCTGCGCCGCGTGATTACGCTCCAACCAGAACTAACTAATTAAACTGCCGGTGAAACCAGGACTAAACAGAACCGTGAATCGGGTTCCGGGGCGGGGACACGAGGACTAAATGGAACCGTCAATCAGGTTCTGGGGCGGGGACATGAGGACTAAACGGAGCGGGGAAACGAGGACTAAATGGAACCGTGAATCAGGTTCCGGGCCGGGGACACGAGGACTAAACGGAACCGTCAATCAGGTTCTGGGGCGGGGACATGAGGACTAAACGGAACCGTGAATCGGGTTCTGGGGCGGGGACATGAGGACTAAACGGAACCGTGAATCAGGTTCTGGGACAGGGACACGAGGACTAAACGGAACCGTGAATCGGGTTCCGGGGCGGGGACACGAGGACTAAACGGAACCGTGAATCGGGTTCTGGGGCGGGGACACGAGGACTAAACAGAACCGTCAATCAGGTTCCGGGGCGGGGACATGAGGACTAAACGGAACCGTGAATCGGGTTCTGGGACAGGGACACGAGGACTAAACGGAACCGTGAATCAGGTTCCGGGGCGGGGACACGAGGACTAAACGGAACCGTGAATCAGGTTCCGGGGTGGGGACATGAGGACTAAACGGAACCGTGAATCAGGTTCCGGGGCGGGGACACGAGGACTAAACGGAACCGTCAATCAGGTTCTGGGGCGGGGACATGAGGACTAAACGGAACCGTGAATCAGGTTCCGGGGCGGGGACACGAGGACTAAAAGGAACCGTGAATCGGGTTCCGGGGCGGGGACATGAGGACTAAACGGAACCGTGAATCAGGTTCCGGGGCGGGGACACGAGGACTAAACGGAACCGTGAATCGGCTTCCAGGGCGGGGATACGAGGACTAAAAGGAACCGTGAATCGGGTTACGGGGCGGGGACACGAGGACTAAATGGAACCGTGAATCAGGTTCCCGGGGTGGGGACACGAGGACTAAACAGAACCGTCAATCAGGTTCCGGGGTGGGGACATGAGGACTAAACAGAACCGTGAATCAGGTTCCGGGGTGGTGACACGAGGACTAAAAGGAACCATGAATCGGGTTCCGGGGCGGGGACACGAGGACTAAATGGAACCGTGAATCAGGTTCCGGGGCGGGGACACGAGGACTAAACAGAACCGTCAATCAGGTTCCGGGGTGGGGACACGAGGACTAAACGGAACCATGAATCGGGTTCCGGGCCGGGGACACGAGGTCTAAACGGAACTGTGAATCGGCTTCCAGGGCGGGGACACGAGGACTAAACGGAACCGTGAATCGGGTTCCGGGGCGGAGACACGAGGACCAAACAGAACCGTGAATCAGGGGGACATGAGGACTAAACGGATCACAAACACCGAAACCTCCCGATGACATCACAGCGGAGAACGTGAGAGTGATTACAGTGAGCGCTGACGATGGCGCCGCGGTCACCCTGACCGTGAGGCGCTGAGTCACCGCGCCGTGTCTCTGCGTCTCCGGAACGTGTCTCTGACAGACGGCGGCCGACGCCTCGGACGTTCTCACGCCGCGAGAATGAGACGAGATGAGATCTGCACCAGGTCGATGCGGCGCGGACGGCGCGCCCTGCGGGATCGTTTAGATACCGACGGCGGAACGCGCGGAACCCGAAAGTGGGCGATCGTTCCGTTTTCGACGTCTCCAGATCGGATCGACTCCGGGTTCGAACCGCATTAATGTGCACAGCTGGAGCTCAGGGTCAGGCGGGGTCACGCAGGGGCGGAACTAGGGTCTATCCCGGTGTTTTAGAGGGGTCAGGATTTTTAATTTAGTCTGGATCAAATCGAACCCCTGGCCGGCTGCACGCCGTCAGAACCGTTTGGGGAAGGCCCCATTTTGCACACAGATGGCCTTCAGACATGGAGAACCTTCACTGGTCCACATGGAGATTGGGGATGAACTAGAACAGGGGTCGGGAAAGGGTGGAGGGGTCTCTCTGGGTCAGACTGAGGAGTTTAAGTGAGGGTAAGCTGGAGGGGGAGATTGACAGCAGGACGGGGGCGGGGTCAGGGTTCTCGATTTGCACTAGGGTTTAGGGTTCTACCCTCACCGATGGTCACGATGGTCAACCCGTAAAGCTACACAGTGACACCTGATGGAACCTTGACGACGCTCTGGTACCTTGACGACCTCATCATCCCTCATCGGTCACCCGCGTCTCAATCCCAGCGCGGAACCGTCCTCACCTCTGACGGACGGGAACGCGAAGGCGGCGGGTGGACGGAACCCGCGGTGCAGCCGCAGCCCCGGTGCATCAATATTCCAGCGGGTTGGAGAACGTTCAAAAAGCCACTCGACTTTGAACGCGACGAGCTCCTCGGCTCTTCGGGGAACCGCGAGTATAAAATTCTTTAAGTTCCTGCAGGAGGATCTCGGGCGGAGGCCCCCGTGGGATCCGGCGGCGCGCGGGGCCCCCCGTGGGACGTGGGAGGATGAGGCGGAGTGCGGTCCCCCGGGAAGCCCTTCAACTTCAGGCGCCGCTCGCGCGTCTGCATACGGCCCGGAACCCTCGTCACGACGCCCGCGTGGTGGAACTCTCTGGAAGGTTCCCGTGGAACCTTAGAACACGGGTGTCTTTTTGGTGGACAGGGGACGGAGAGGTGAACCGGGTCACGTACAAGAACATCTGGACGTCTCTGCCGTGGCCTTCAGCAGAACTTTGGTTAGTGTCAAGCTGAACCAGTTGACACTTACACTCACTGGGATGTGATTTTGCATGTTCTCCCCACATTCTCTAACCGCCACGGTGTGACGGGATGTCTCTGTGTGTCTGTCCTGTGATTGGCCGGAGACAGGAGGATGGGGCGGGGACAGGGTTCTCGATTTGCACACCGATCTGTGGTTCTACCCTCACCGATGGTCATGATGGTCTGATGGAACCTTGACGACGCTCTGGTACCATGACGACCTCATCGTCCCTCATCGGTCACCCGCGTCTCACTCCCAGCGCGGAACCGTTCTGACCTCTGACGGACGGGAACGCGAAGGCGGCGGGAGGACGGAACCCGCGGTGCAGCCGCAGCCCCGGTGCATCAATATTCCAGCGGGTTGGAGAACGTCTGCATCCGGCCCGGAACCCTCGTCACGACGCTCGCGGGGTGGAACTCTCTGGAAGGTTCCCGTGGAACCTTAGAACACGGGGGTCTTTTTGGTGGACAGGGGACGGAGAGGTGAACCGGGTCACGTACAAGAACATCTGGACGTCTGCGCCGTGGCCTTCAGCAGAACTTTGGTTAGTGTCAAGCTGAACCAGTTGACACTTACACTCACTGGGATGTGATTTTGCATGTTCTCCCCACATTCTCTAACCGCCCCGGTGTGACGGGATGTCTCCGTGTGTCTGTCCTGTGATTGGCCGGAGACCTGCTGGAGGTTCCCGTGGTCCTGAAGCGGGGGTCATGATCCACTTCTGAAGTTCTGAAGTCAAACCCCATCGGATTCCTCTGGGATGAGCAGGTCTGAAGATGGAGAACCGGCTCCGCGCGGTCCAACATCGGTGTCTGACCTCACAATAGGAAGGACGGGGGGACGGGGGACGGGGGGGCGAGGAGACACGATCACGGCGAAGGGAAGATTATTACAGATTTGATACGAGTTTCCGAAACCGAACAGAGATCCTGATTGACAGATAAAAGGAGGAAGCGAGTCTCCTGAAATGAGGAACGTGTTCTGCAACGCCAACTGTCAACCGACAAGCAGGGGGCGCCGGAGGAGCGGGGGGGGGGCAAGGGGGGGGGGGAGATCCTGAAGATAGGGAGGAGGGAGCTGAGGGCTCCGTCTGTGAGAGCAGGATATGAAGGTGTGTGTGTGTCTGTGTGTGTTTGTATGTGTGTGTGTGTGTGCCATCCAAACGAGAACACAATGGAGAACGCAGGACAAAAGGTTGTGGACAGCTTTACTGCATGGACTGATGGAACCTCTGTCAACCTCACTGCCAACCTTCTACCAGATGTGGACCAGATGTGTTTAGGAACATATGGATCATACAAGTCATTTGAGGACCACATCTGGCTCACATGGTCAGTGCCATTTTTCAAGACCAGATGTTTTTAGGAACATGTGGATCATTACAGTCTTTTCTCATGAGGACCACATCTGGCTCATGTGGAGGTAGCACTGCCAACCTTCAACCAGATGTGGACCAGATGTTTTTAGGAACATGTGGACCATAAGACTCTTCTCTTATAAGAACCTCATCTGGCTCAAGTGGAGGTAGCACTGCCAACCTTCTATTAGATGTGGACCAGATGTTTTTAGGAACATGTGGATCATTACAGTCTTTTCTTATGAGGACCACATCTGGCTCACATGGAGGTATCACTGCCAACCTTCTATCAGATGTGGACCAGATGTGTTTTGGGAACATGTGGATCATATGAATGTTTCCTCATGATGACCACATCTGGCTCACGTGGAGGTTGCTACAGCAGTTTTCTACCAGATGTGTTTTGGGAACATGTGGATCATTACACTCTTTTGTTATGAGGACCACATCTGGCTCACATGAAGGTAGCACTGCCAACCTTCTACCAGATACCAGTGGACCAGATGTGTTTTAGGACCATGAGGATCATATGAATGTTTCCTCATGAGGACCACATCTGGCTCACATGTTCGTAGCAGTGCCATATGTCAAGGCCAGATGTTTTTAGGAACATGGTGGACCATAAGACTCTTTTCTAATGAGGACCACATCTGGCTCACGTGGAGGTATCACTGCCAACCTTCTACCGGATGTGGGCCAGATGTGTTTTAGGAACATGTGGATCATATGAATGTTTCCTACTGAGGACCACATCTGGCTCACATGGTCATAGCAGTGCCATATGTCAAGGCCAGATGTTTTTAGGAACATGTGGATCATATGAATGTTTCGTTATGAGAACCACATCTGGCTCACATGGAGGGAGCACTGCCAACCTTCTACCAGATGTTTTCAGGAACATGTGCATCATAACACTCTTTTCTTATGAGGTCCACATCTGGCTCACATGTTCGTAGCAGTTCTCAAGGCCAGATGTGGAACATGGATCATGTGTTTCATATTTGGACGTCTCACAGCTCACGCGTCTGCAAACCGTGGACCAGATGTGCAGGAGGAACATGTTGGTTTATGAGGACCACCTCTGCCTCCCGTGCAGTATCACCAGCGGGCCAGCAGGGGGAGCGTCTGCGTGTGGTCTGTAAAAGGCGCCTCACTCGGATTTCACAGACGTCAGATCGGAACAGACGAACGGAACCGAGCGGCGCGCCTCCGTAATGAAAAGGTCGTAAAACATTTCCAGGTGTTCCAGATGTTCCTGAATGGATGCGCCGCCTGAATGGCGCCGTAATGACTGAACTCGTCCTGCGGGCGCAGCGTGGGCCGCCGCATCGCATTCCCGCTTAAAAGCATCCGCCACCACTTTCAAGGTCCGGGATTAACGACGCCGACATTCAGCCCTTTTGTTTACAATCTGTACGAATTCGTCGCGAGAGCGTCGAGAGAGCGTCGAGAGAACGTTGAGAGAGCGTCGAGAGCGGACGGCTGCAGCGCGAATCGCTCGCGTGCCGCGGCAAAAGAACCGCGCCATCCGACGCCGCGCGCATTTAAAAGACTGTTTACAAACGCGGCGCCATTCAGAACGGCGGCGGCGGCAACGTAGTAAACAACGCAGAGTAAATATAAACCCAAACGAACCCCCCCCCCCCCCCCCCCCCCCCCCCCCCCAACGACCCGGCCACTCATCTCCACCAGGAACCCCCCCCCACCCCCCACCCCCCCGCTGATCTGTAACGATCAGGAACCCCAAACATCAACGTGGAGGCGCTTCAGTGAATTTAAACCCTGAGAGAGAGCGAGAGAGTGAGAGAGAGAGCACAAAAAAATTGAGTGAGAGAGCAAGAGCGCGAGAGAGAAAGTGAGAGAGAAATGTGAGAGAGGACGAGAGAGAGAGAAAAAGAAAAAGCAAGAGAGAGAAAACAGTGAGAGAGAGAGAAAAAGAGAGAGAGAGCATGAGGGAGAGTGAGATAGCGCGAGAGAGAGAGAGAGAGAGAGAGAGCTGCGAGAGGTAAAGTGAGTTAACGAGCTCTCAGCTGCCATTTTAACGAACGTGTCCCAATTTTGCTCCAATAAGAACTGTGAGGAACAGGAACTATAAATACAATACAGCAGAACCCACGTTCTGCAGAGAACACGGAGAACCCGACTCAGGAATGTCACCGCTCGCTCGCTCGGTTCTGCTCGCTCGGTTCTGCTCGCTCGGTTCTGCTCACTCGGTTACTCTCGCTCGGTTCCGCTCGCTCACTCGGTTCTGCTCACTCGGTCTCACTCACACACTCGGGTCCGCTCACTCGCTCGGTTCTGTCAGTTCCTCTCTCTCGGTTCCGCTCGGTTCTGCTCGCTCTGTTCTGCTCGGTTCTGCTCACTCGGTTCCTCTCGTTTGGTTCCGCTCACTCGGTTCTGCTCACTCGTTCGGTTCTGCTCGTTTCTGCTCACCCGTTCGGTTCTGCTCAGTTCTGCTCACTCGCTCAGTTCTGCTCGGTTCTGCTCACTCGCTCGGTTCTGCTCAACGTTCTCAAAAACTAGAGATTTAAACCGAGAACCTTAACGGATGTTGATTAGAACCTAATTAGTTCCCAGTTTCTCTCTCTGAATGTGTGTGTATATGTGTGTCAGTGTGTGTATGAGCGTGTGTATGCGAGTGTGTTAGTGTGTGTGTGTGTGTGTGTAAGTGTGTGTATGTGTGTGTGTGAGTGTGTGTTAGTGTGTTTAGGTGTGTGTATTTGTGTGTTTGTTTATGTGTGAGTGTGAGACTCATGTCCACATGTCTGTGGTTCCGTTCTGGTACTTTCAGGTGGTCGTTGTCCCCACCCCCCCCCCTCCCCTCGCGGGGGGAATCGGGACCCTGACTGTGCTCCGGCTCTGATTTGGAACATCCAAACGCAGCGGGGCCCCTGCGCGGGCCTCGGAGTCGCGCTCCAGCTGCAGGGCGGGGCTGTGCGGTGGCGCAGCGGCACCTCGGCGCCCCCCCCTCCCCCCACCGTCTGATTGAACGGCGTCCCGGAAGCGAGGAGGGAACTAATCAGCGGAGCGGAGGGGCGAGCCGCGCTTCCTAACGAGCTCCCGCCGAAACGCTCGCCTCTGTGTACGGCTCGGGAGAACGCACGCCGCGCTGACTGACGCCCGCGAGGAGTGGCGCTTGCGATGAGTGACGCCCGCAATGAGCGACGCCTGCGAGGAGTGACGCCCACGATGAGAGACACCCGCGATGAGCGACGCCCGCACAGAGTGACGCTTGCGCAGAGTGACGCCCGCACAGAGTGACGCCCGCACAGAGTGACGCCCGCACAGAGTGACGCTTGCGCAGAGTGACGCCTGCACAGAGTGACGCCCGCACAGAGTGACGCCTGCAAGGAGTGACGCCTGCAAGGATTGACGCCTGCGAGGATTGACGCCTGCAAGGATTGACGCTTGCGCAGAGTGACGCCTGCGAGACGTGATGCCCGCGAGGAGTGACGCCTGCAAGGATTGACGCTTGCACAGAGTGACGCCCGCTAGGAGTGACGCCTGCGAGGATTGATGCTTGCAAGGAGTGACGCCCGCGAGGAGTGACACTTGCGCAGAGTGACGCCTGCAAGGAATGACGCCTGCGAAGAGTAATGCCCGCGAGGAGTGACGCCTGCAAGGAGTGATTACCGCGAGGAGTGACGCCTGCGAGGATTGACGCTTGCGCAGAGTGACGCCTGCAAGGAATGACGCCCGCGAGGAGTGACGCCAGCGAGGAGTGACGCCTGCGAGGATTGACGCTTGCAAGGAGTGACGCCCGCGAGGAGTGACACTTGCGCAGAGTGACGCCTGCAAGGAATGACGCCTGCGAAGAGTAATGCCCGCGAGGAGTGACGCCTGCAAGGAGTGATTACCGCGAGGAGTGACGCCTGCGAGGATTGACGCTTGCGCAGAGTGACGCCTGCAAGGAATGACGCCCGCGAGGAGTGACGCCAGCGAGGAGTGACGCCTGTGAGGAGTGACGCCTGTGAGGGGTGACGCCTGCAAGGAGTAATGCCCGCGAGGAGTGACACCCGCGAGGAGTGACACCCGCGAGGAGTGACGCCTGCGAGGAGTAACGTCTGTGAGCAGTGACTCCTGCGCAGAGTGACGCCTACGAGGAGTAATGCCCGCGAGGAGTGACGCCCGCGAGGAATGACACCCGCGAGGAGTGACGCCTGCGAGGAGTGACGCCTGCGAGAAGTGACGCCTGTGAACAGTGACGCCTGCGAGCAGTAACGCCTGCGCAGAGTGACGCCTGTGAGGAGTGACGCCTGCGAGGAGTGACGCCTGCGAGGAGTAACGCCTGCGAGCAGTGACGCCTGCGCAGAGTGACACCTGCGAGGAGTAATGCCCGCGAGGAGTGTCGCCGGCGAGGAATGTCGCCTGCGAGGAGGGACGCCTGGGAGGAGTAATGCCCGCGTGGAGTGACGCCTACGGCAAGCGACGCCCGCCGCGAGAGACGCCCGTGAGGAGTGACTCTCACTCACTCTGACTCTCCCAGTTATTCACTCTCTCTCTCTCTCTCTACCACTCACAATCTACCACTCACTCACTAATTCTCACTCTCTCTCTCACCCTCTCTCTCTCTGGTCGTGCGAGGCCGGTCTCTCTGCAGATTGGACTGCGGTGTAATTTCCGTCTAGACGGCGGAACAAAGAAGAGAGCCGATCTGTTCCCCTCGCCCGCCCGTCCTCTCTGCGTCGTTCAGCTCGGCGGGTGAACGTGCGTGGCGCGGTGCGGCGCGGTGGAGGTGCAGCGCAGTGGAGGTGCGGTGGAGGTGCACATACAGCAGCTGCACTCCAGATAAGAGAACCGCCTGACTTTCTAAATTTGAGCGTTTCTTGCGTCCCGTGGTTCTTCCGTTACCGACCCGGCGGCAGGAACCCGAGGCCACAACAAAACGAACGCAGCGCCACCACGTCTGCCGACTCTGAAGAATCCCACAGTCGGCCTCCCACCCGTCAGACGCTGCCAATCCAATCTATTCAAAGAACCGATCAGAACGTGTCGGCGTGAGCCAATCAGGACTCCCGACCACCACCACCGTTTATTCATGACCCGACTTAAGGTGGTCGACCTGTTTGTGAGCGACGCGGAACGTTGTGCGCACCCCACAGCTGTGTTTGTAATTACGGGAGCGGCATGGGTGCGGCCCCGGCGGGTGGGCGCGGGGGGGGCTAATCACTCGCTCCCCGTGGAGACCCGGGGATTTGGGATGCATCTGCTGACTCCATCCTCCGAATCCCCGGCACCGTCTGCCTCCACGTTCTTATTAGCAGGTGATGAGTGAGAGATAAGGATCGCGCGATGAGGCTGAAGTGGGGGACGGCGTGCGGGTGCGAGGCGTGAGGCGCGAGGCGCCAGGAGTGAGGCGGGTGGTAAACAGGGAGGTGATGCGAGATTTCTGGGAGTGGCGCGGGACACGGACAGAATGAGAAACGGGGAAATGTACAAAACCCGACGTGGAGCGACACCAGGGGGCGGCGGTGCGCCGGGACCATGAAGGGGCTGTTTGGGGGGGGGGGGGGGGGGAGTTTGCTGGGCACCGGGTTTGACTCGTACGTTAATCCTGATTGACGGGGGGGCGAGACGAGCGACACAATTAATCAGGGTGTAATTGGGATGCCGATTCTCAGGTTCGTGAGTGACGTCACCGAGGCGCGAGGTAGCGAACGAGGTCCGGCCGGTTTGAACCGGTCCGATCCCTGAGCATCACGTTGCATCACACCTCATTAGCATGATGTCGTATCGTCAAAGGGGGTCACAGTTATTTAAATATGAACTAATTAATTTATCCAGGGGCGGCAGGGTGGCGTGGTGATTGGCATGTTCTCCTCTCAGCACCGGCGATCCAGATTCGAATACTACAGTGGAGTTTGCATGTTCTCCCCGTGTCTGCATGGGTTTTCCCATTCAAACCGCTCAAAAACACAGATTCAAGGTGAAGTGAATGCTCTAAATTGCCCCATAGAGTGTGTGTGTTTGTGTGTACTCAGGAGGGTAGAGGATTAGGTGGAGGATAATGAATGATCAGTCTGATCTCAACGTCCCGGTGGTTTTTTGGGTCAGGCACCGAACACACGGACGGACGACGTCCCGCGCCGTTATTTAAGGACAGAGGACGAGCTGATGAGCTCCGGGGATCCGGAGAACGCCGGTCCAAAACCCCCGGATCCCCGGAATAATAGAACCCCCCCCGAGGGACGGAACAGACGGCGATGGAAACACACCTCCAATAAGACGGGAGTGGAGACGGTGAGAGCGCGGATTACCCAGAAGGCTCCACTGGAGAATGTAATTGCAGCACTGCGACATCACACAAAGCCTCCACCGAGCCGCGCTACAGACAGATTACAGATTACACTCCGGCTGCATCACGCCGAGGTAACGGCGGATTAAAGGGTTAAGTGGCCATCCTAATTGCCCCGCCGAGGTCACTAATCACTCTGTGTGGATGGACCGGAACTCGCAAAACGTCAACGTCCTGTCTGCGTCC
This sequence comes from Corydoras sp. C115, assembly GCA_019802505.1. NCBI lineage: Eukaryota > Metazoa > Chordata > Actinopteri > Siluriformes > Callichthyidae > Corydoras > Corydoras sp. C115. The sequence goes on along the minus strand of JAFMOC010000196.1, from coordinate 510,399 downwards.
GGAGAACGGCGGGTCTAACCGTGCCAGGTGTAGCTTATATAGAATGAAGGTGGAGGAGGAAGGTAGAGAAGGAAGATGAGGGTGGAGGATGGAGGATGAAGGATGAAGGTGGAGGATGAAGGTGGAGGATGAAGGTGGAGGATGAGGATGAAGGATGAAGGTGGAGGACGAAGATGAAGAATGAAGGATGAGGGTGAAGGATGAAGGTGGAGGATGAAGGACGAAGATGAAGGATGAGGGTGGAGGATGAGGGTGGAGGATGAAGGATGAGGGTGAAGGATGAGGGTGGAGGATGAAGGATGAAGGTGGAAGATGAAGGTGGAGGATGAAGGTGGAAGATGAAGGATGAGGGTGGAGGATGAGGGTGGAGGATGAAGGATGAGGGTGGAGGATGAAGGATGAAGGTGGAGGATGAAGGTGGAAGATGAAGGATGAGGGTGGAGGATGAGGGTGGAGGATGAAGGATGAGGGTGGAGGATGAAGGATGAAGGTGGAGGATGAAGGTGGAAGATGAAGGATGAGGGTGGAGGATGAAGGTGGATGATGAAGGTGGAGGATGAAGGATAAAGGTGGAGGATGAAGATAAAGAATGAAGAATGAGGGTGAAGGATGAAGGTGGAGGATGAAGGATGAAGGTGGAAGATGAAGGTGGAGGATGAGGATGAAGGTGGAGGATGAAGGTGGAGGATGAGGATGAAGGATGAAGGTGGAGGATGAGGATGAAGGATGAAGGTGGAAGATGAAGGTGGAGGATGAGGATGAAGGTGGAGGATGAAGGTGGAAAGTGGAGGATGAAGGAAGTGTTCTAGCTAGGCACTGCCCTCCTGACCCCACTGTCTTTAGCGCTGTGGAGGCCTGTAGCTCATTAGACCACACCCCCACTGCCCCCATCTCCACCCCCATCGCCCCCATCACCACCCCCACCGCCCCCATCACCACTCCCATCACCACCCCCAACGCCCCCATCACCACCCCCATCGCCACCCCCACCGCCCCCATCACCACCCCCATCACCACCCCCATCACCCCCATCACCACCCCCACCGCCCCATCGCCCCCATCACCACCCCCATCGCCCCCATCACCCCCATCACCACCCCCACCGCCCCGATCACCACCCCCACCGCCCCATCACCACCCCCATCGCCCCCATCACCACCCCCATCGCCACCCCCACCGCCCCCATCACCACCCCCATCGTCCCCATCACCACCCCCACCGCCCCCATCGCCCCCATCACCACCCCCATCGTCCCCATCACCACCCCCATCGCCCCCATCACCACCCCCATCGCCCCCGCTGCCTCCCCCTACCGCCTCCACCCATGCCACCCCATCCAGCTCTTTACTTGGTAATTGTCCCCACAGCGGACACTCCCCTGAACCTCCAGTGGATTTAAACAACCTGGCAACCCGTCTGAACGCACAGTAAGAACCGGGACCGGAGAACCAGAGGACCGGAGGACTGGAGGACATGGACTCCTGGCGGACTCCGTTCTAAATTCCGGCCGGACGGTTCTCTGAGAATCAGAACCGCACTCATGAATATTTAAACAGCGGCAGCAGCGTGGGAGTCTGCGGGGGGGGGGCGTCCCAGAGAGGGTCTCGAGTGGTTCTCTAAAGACGAGAACAGAGAAACCGTTTGACCGCCGCCATGTCCTTCATCTGCAGCTCCTCACCGCTTTCAGGAACCAAATACGACCCAGAACCGAGAACCAGGAACCAAGTACACACAAAACACATGCATTGTACCCAGAACTGAGAACCAGGAACCAAGTACATACAAAACACATGCATTGTACCCAGAACCAAGAAACAAGTGTCCTCATCATCCCTCCTCCTGACCGTCCCACCGTGTTCCAAACGCTAGAACCCGGACCGAGTACACGCGCCGAGTTCCTTCAGCAGGTGGAGCTGTTGTACCCACACGACCTCGACAACAGCGCGCCGGCGATCGGCTCCGTCACGGACAATTTCCCACGCTCGACATCTCCACGGCGCGGAACCCGGGAGAACCGGGATGTGAACCGCCGGAGACACGGACGCGCTCGGACGGAGGACGTCCGCCTGTTAATGCTGTTATTAATTTGCATGTCGTTTCCATTAACCTCCATAACGAGGCTGACGGAGTCCATTCGACCAGGACGCGTACCGAACCGGACATGTGGGGTCTCGCCCACTCAGGCACCAACGGAACCCCCCCACCCCCACCCCACCCCACCCGTTAATTACACCTCGCACTGCCCACGGGAGGCCACCAGATGGCCGTGACTCAGCGGTATGAGTGGTGAGGGTGGTGCAGGTTCCACTCCACATGTTGCTGAGTGTTTGTTGTTTGTTGGTTGAGTGGGAGGCGCGCCGGTTCCTCGTGTTCTCCGGAGAACATGTTTGTGCAAAATAAGCTCCCTCTCTAACGGCGGACACCGAAACCAAATCACCACCACCGACCACGCCTCGGCTCAGCGGCATCGCGGCCACCCTACCTTTGTCGTCTTCGGTGGAGGCGCGGGGCGTTCTGGAGAACCGTCCTCCTGAAGGTCAGAACCTCCAAATGAAGTTCACACGGTGAAGATGGAATCCCAGGGAGGTGTTCAGCCAGCAGGCAACCTGAGCTGTGATCACCACCATGATGGACTCACCGCTCCACCAATCAGTGATTACCAGGGCCATTAGTCCCGCCTCAGCTTTGACTGACAGGCGACTCCACCAGTGGTGTCGATTCAAGTCTCCAATGGAAGTTCGTTGGTGTGAACGCTGCAGCTTCACAAAACATGGACGTTATATAAACAAAGGTATTGGGACACCTCGTCCTCCACCTCCTCCACCTCCACCTCCACCCTACAGAAGTCCCAAATCCCCTTCTACATGTCTGTAAACCTCAGGAACAGGAACCAGGTGCTACAGTTTAAGAGTAGATGTTCCTTCACCTCATCCACCACTGAAACCTCCTCCTTGGTCTTTCTCTTCTCCACCTACCAGGTCACTCCACCCTCATTATCGCTCCTCTGAAATGTTGTTCCAAATGTTAGAACCTCCACCTCCACCTCCACCCTACAGAAGTCCCAAATCCTCTTCCACATGTCTGTAAACCTCAGGAACCGGGTGCTACAGTTTAAGAGTAGATGTTCCTTCACCTAATCCACCACTCAAACCTCCTCCTTGGTCTTTTTCTTCTCCACCTACCTGGTCACTCCACCCTCATCATCGCTCATCTGAAACGTTATTCCAAATGTTAGAACCTTCACCTCCAGAAGTCCCAAATCCCCTTCCACACGTCTGTAAACCTCAGGAACAGTGCGCCACCTGGCTGGTCACTCCACCCTCATCATCGCCTCTCTGAAACATTGTTCCAAATGCTAGAACCTTCATCTCCAGAAGTCCCAAATCCCCTTCCACACGTCTGTAAACCTCAGGAACAGGAACGGAGGGCTACAGTTTAAGAGCATCATGTCTGAGATAGCCTCGTTGCAGCACGCGCTGACCTCCACCCTCAGGTTGGGGTTTCCCGTCGCGCTCTAAGCGTCACATCACGAGCAGGTTCCGCCGAGAACGTCGGGCTCTCAGCAGATTAAAGCCAAACAATCAGAGGGCGCGGCGCCCCGGCGGGCGTCCCCCCGGCGGGCGTCGGCGGGAACGGGGCTCTAATTGGCGTGCGAGAGCGCTCACACTCGGGTGTAATGAGAGTGAGGTTTCAAGAGTGAGACTCAGCGGGCGTCGCGATTAAACCTGCCACTCGGGCCGCGATGCGCCGCGCTCGCCATGCGGGGGGGGGGGGGGGGGGGGGGGGGGGGGGGGGGGGTGACATTAACTACACGAAGCAAGCAGACTTGTCACGACGGCGCAGTGTTTAAACAAATCTCCGCTCCGTATCGTTACGACGACGCACGGCGGACGGGGGGATCCCGCTGACGCCTCATTACTGACGTCAGCGCTCAGGACGGCGGCGTCATGCCTCGTTATGTTGGGAAAATATACTTTATAATTAAGAGCAATTTTTTTTTTGTTACGAAATACTGAGAACCTCGTCCTCAACAAAAAAAACAAATACACAAATTAAATATACTATATTAAATATGTTATATACGCTATATTCGCATTTCGCCGTCTCGTCGCCCGTCGTCACAAAATTAAAGAGGACAACCGGCAAATGTATGGTGGTTACCATGGCAACGAGAATGCTCTCTTTATTTCAATATAAAAGACGAGTTAATCTATATTTTGTCATTATTTATATATTTTATTTATTAATTTTATTTATTTAATTTTTTTTACTGTCGCGACCCGCCAGTTGAGAATTGCTGAACTTCAATCGCTGCAGGACGGCGGGCAGGCCACGGCGTTCCACAACTAAATTATTTACGAGTCGCTCATTAGAATTGTATCGTAAATGTAAATAAGCAGTTGGGGCAGACCCAACTGGTGGGTCGCCCCCCCCCCCCCGGTTCCGAGGTAGGAAATCACGTTCTATTAAAATTCCTGTGCGGACGGCATGGCGACGCAGCACTCTTATTACCCCGGCGACGCGTCCTTGTCCCACCGTTTATTAACACATTCCTGGAGACGTTCCGTCGGAAACGGTGGCGACCTCGTGGAAGACGTGGGCGGGCGGCGGCGGCGCGTCGAGAATGCGGCGCTATACGTCGGCGCCATTTCGTTTCAACTGAAGGACTTTTAACTGAATGGCTTTAAAAAGAAATCGGGGTTTTAATAACGCCGCACGTTTGATCTTACGCTAACTAAACACTCGTCTCGTTTAGCCGGTGGGGCGGCGTGCGGACGGTCGGTGTGTAGATACGACACGGGGGGGGGGGGGGTGGAGAACCCGCCAAAAATCCCGACCAATTTTTCAGTCATCGCTTTATTGCAAGCTTTTAATACGGAATTGTAGTAGTTGTGGCAACCGCTGTGTTCATCTTACTCTTAGTAACGCGCACTCTGTAAAGCATGGCGTCGTTGGTTTGAGTCCGTGGCGGCGCCACCCGCAGGAGGTTCTGCTGACGTGGACAGGGAACTAACGGGAGACGAAGAACGTCCCCCACTCCCCTCCTGTTGCTTTAGAACGTCTCGTTTGCGAGCCTCGTTTCGGCTCCGCCCCCCAATTAAGGTCTCGGTTTTCATCGGATCCCGACCTGCGGGGGGGTTGGGGGGGGGGGGTCGGACAGAGAGCAGGGGTCGCCCCCGTGCCGCTCGCCCCGTCGCCGGCCTCCGACGGCCGAATTACATGCAAACAGACGCTAATGAAGCCGCCGCCCGCTCCGTAACGACTCGCCGGCGCGCAGCGGACAGCGTGCGTGACAACATCGGCCGAGTTAATTGACCTCCGCGCCGCCGTCATTACGGTCCGGACGGACGGGGCGGCGGAAAGGTCAGCGCGGCGCCGCCGCTCATTGTGCGTTTTGGGCTCATTTCCTTTCGGAGGGAGGAGCGGAACCCGATTAGAGCGGCGAAAACGACGGACTTTATTTGCGTCAAACGGCGCGATACGTTATCTCCCGCGCGCACTTATCGAATAAACCGCCGGACGGACCGCCGGACGAGGACGCAGACTCGGAATGATGTCTCACATGAGCCACTTCAATTACAAATGACCTTTTCCCGGCGAGGGGGGGGCGGGGCGGGTCGGCACAGCGCCGAGCCGTCGCCGTGGTAATTACAGCGGGGACAGAGGGCGCCGCACGTTTCCCTGTTCCATCGGAAAACGCAAACATTTACGCACGAACGCGGAACCCAGCGTCAGGACACGGGATTCGAACCCACAACCGTCTGACTGACGCCTGAGCCACGCCCACCTCGCCTGAGCCACGCCCACCTCGCCTCAACGGGAACGTTTAACGGATCTGTGACATCACCGCCGTCCCACAGACCTTTGAAGTACTTCAAAGAGGCGACGCCGCCGACGATCCCGAAACCCAATCTTGTGCGCGGGTGCGGCGGCGGGGGGGAGGGGAGGGGGGTGCAGAAGGGGGGGGGAGGGGGGGCATTTGATTAGGCGTGAATATTTAATCCACCCAAACAGAACGTAATGCGGCCGAATCCACGGCGCTTAATTAAACGCAGAGACGACTTTTTGTTTAATGACATTTGAAAACGGAAACGGGAGAACGATCGGGGGGGGGGGGGGGGGGGGGGGGGGGGGGGGGGGGGGGGTGGGGAAGGGTGAGGGAAGGTGGAACGATCCGGGGGGGGGGGGACTTCTTCAGATCCTCGCCATTAGAGCCACAACGGTGTCTAAGCCACACCCACCACACCACCCAATACACCACCCACTGCACCACCCAATACACCACCCACTGCACCACCCAATACACCACCCACTGCACCACCCAATACACCACCCACTGCACCACCCAATTCACCACCCACTGCACCACTCAATACAACACCCGAACCATCACCCAATACTCCACCCACTGCACCACCCCAATACATTACCCACTGCACCATCCAAAACAACACCCACTGCACCACCCAATACACCACCCAAAACAACACCTACTGCACCACCCCAATACATTACCCACTGCACCATCCAAAACAACACCCACTGCACCACCCAATACACCACCCGAATCATCACCCAATACTCCACCCACTGCACCACCCCAATACATTACCCACTGCACCATCCAATACACCACCCACTGCACCACCCAATACACCACACGAATCATCACCCAATACTCCACCCAATACATCACCCAATACTCCACCCACTGCACCACCCCAATACATTACCCACTGCACCATCCAAAACAACACCCACTGCACCACCCAATACTCCACCTACTGCACCACCCCAATACATTACCCACTGCACCATCCAAAACAACACCCACTGCACCACCCAATACACCACCCAATACTCCACCTACTGCACCACCCACTGCACCACCCAATACACCACCCGAATCATCACCCAATACTCCACCCACTGCACCACCCCAATACATTACCCACTGCACCATCCAAAACAACACCCACTGCACCACCCAATACACCACCCAATACATTACCCACTGCACCACCCAATACAATACCCACTGCACCACCCAATACACCACCTAATACATCACCCAATACTCCACCCACTGCACCACCTCAATACATTACCCACTGCACCATCCAAAACAACACCCACTGCACCACCCAATACATCACCCACTGCACCACCCAATACAATACCCACTGCACCACCCCAATACGTCACCCAATACTCCACCCACTGCACCACCCAATACATCACTCAATACTCCACCCACTGCACCATCCAATACATCACTCAATACATCACCCACTGCACCACCCAATACATTACCCACTGCACCATCCAAAACAACACCCACTGCACCACCCAATACACCACCCAAAACAACACCCACCACACCACCCAGTGCACCATCCAATACTCCACCACCCCAATACATCTCCCAATACACCACCCAATAATCCACCCACTGCACCACCCTAGCACAACATGAAATATACCACCCACTGCACCACCCAATATTCCACCCACTGCACCACCCAATATTCCACCCAATACTCCACCCACTGCACCACCTCAATACATTACCCACTGCACCATCCAAAACAACACCCACTGCACCACCCAATATTCCACCCACTGCACCATTAACTGCACCTTCTACAGCACCACCACGCCAACACCTTTAATTGGGACCAAAATAAAGATTCATTTAAAAACGACGATGTCCTTCAGAAGAATGCTGTCCTGACGGTTCCTCTCACGGTCCTCCGTCTCCGTCACATCTGGCAGAACGTCTGGAGATCGGAATCTGTTTTTAGAAGCGCTTTAAACAGAACACCGACTTCAAAGCTTTCAGCTACATGGAGACCGAGGAACCGTCTCTCCCGGCGTGAAGACGTATCTGATCCTATCCCATCACGTCCCCTCCCCTCAGAACCGAGTCCAGCGTTGGGTTACTGGAGTTCCGAGAGTGCGCCCCTCCGTGTGATGTTCCTATCAGACATAGAACCTCTGCCCGGCTCCTCCTGCTCCTGCTGTATCTCTGAGCGCCAGGCTGGACAACTGACAGGCCAATTGCACCGGAACCCGGACTCGCAGAACGTCCCGCTTTCACTCTTATTATGGGATATCGAGAGGCTGTCAATCATTACACGGGTGGATCTGGCTGAGTGACAGGTCTCAGAGGGTCGACAGCGGCGCGCCGCGGGAGGACGTCCCGGCGGTTAGGAACCATCACCGGAGACTCCGGAAACAGTTTAGGGAAGGCTCACTTCTCCACCCAGTGCACCACCATCCACTCCACCCACCACACCACTCATCAAATCACTCAGTGCATCACCCAGTGCACCACCCACCACACCACTCAGTGCATCACCCACCACACCACCCAGTGCACCACCCACCACACCACCCACTGCACCACCCACCACACCACTCAGTGCATCACCCACTGCACCACCCACCACACCACCCAGTGCATCACCCACCACACCACTCAGTGCATCACCCACCACACCACCCAGTGCACCACCCACCACACCACTCAGTGCATCACCCACTGCACCACCCACCACACCACTCAGTGCACCACCCACCACACCACTCAGTGCACCACTCAGTGCACCACCCACCACACCACTCAGTGCACCACCCAGTGCACCACCCACCACACCACCCAGTGCATCACCCACCACACCACTCAGTGCATCACCCACCACACCACCCAGTGCACCACCCACCACACCACCCACTGCACCACCCACCACACCACTCAGTGCATCACCCACTGCACCACCCACCACACCACTCAGTGCACCACCCACCACACCACTCAGTGCACCACCCACCACACCACTCATCAAACCACATAGTGCACCACCCATCACACCACCCACCACACCACTCAGTGCACCACCCATCACACCACCCACCACACCACTCAGTGCATCACCCAGTGCACCACCCACCAGACCACTCAGTGCACTGCCCAGTGCACCACCCATCACACCACCCACTGCACCACCCATCACAACATCCACCACACCACCCATCACACCACCCACTGCACCACTCAGTGCACCTCCCATCACATCACTCCTGCACCACTCACCACACCACCCCAATACACCACCCACTGCACCACCCACCACACCTCTCAGTGCATCACCCACCACATCACCCAGTGCACCACCCTTTACACCACCCACTGCACCACCCACCACACCACCCCTGCACCACCCACTCTGTTGCACCCCATGATGTTCTCATCATTCCGGTTTGGGTTCTATGTTCACAGATGTGACCTGGTGGAGATCTGTCCACCTCACCCACTCGCTCTGTCCATGGTTCTTTCGGTGTGTATTTGGACACTGTTGTTATTGGTTCTGTGTGATTGTTCCGTGCGTCGCTCGTCCTCATTTCTCCACCTCCCCCTCTCACCATCTGTCTTTCCTGCTGAAGGCGACGGCGAGAGCTTCTCCGTCTTTCGCTCTCGCGTTTTGCGGCGTCACCTCTCGTGACCTCGTGCGGACCGGTTCTTTCTCTCAGCACTCCACCTCCTCCTCCACCCAACCAACCCCCCCGCCCCCCCCAGCAGCAGGGTTCCTGATGTCGGTGATGTAAACGATGAACACATTAATAAAGACGGAGCTGGACTGTTCCACGCCGTCCTCAAAACAAATCGATACGGAGAACCGACTGAAAATGAAGTGTAAATGTGCAATTTAAAATCCATACTGCCCCCGCGCCGCGAGAACCGCTCAGAACCGCCGAGAACCGCTGACCCGGAACCGAGGAACAATCGCACCGCGTCCAGAGCCAGGACAGAGAGGAAATAAAAACAGAATCGATATCCACGAGAACCGGGGTGAGGACGGAGAACAGCAGCCGAGACCTGGACATAGAGACACAAAGTCACGGCGACACGGCATCCAGAAACACAAAGACTCGCAGAGACACGGAGACAAAGACTCACAGAGACACAAAGACAAAGACTCACAGAGACACAAAGACATGGAGACACAGCATCCCGAGACACAGAGACACAGAGACAAAAAGACATGGAGACACAGCATCCCGAGACACAGAGACACAAAGCCACAGAGACAAAAAGACTCACAGAGACAAAGACTCACAGAGACACAAAGTCATGTACACACAGAGACACAAAGACAAAGACTCACAGAGACACAAAGACAAAGACTCACAGAGACACAAAGACAAAGACTCACAGAGACACAAAGACCGCGCACCAAAAAAACAAAAGAGACAGAAAAAAAAAATGAAAATTTTGCAATTCAATATTGATACTAAGCCTGCTGCATTAACCATGCCGGGACACTTGTCCATGTCCTCCCCAGTTGTCCTCCTGGGTCCCTGTAGGGGCCGCACACAGGGGGGGGGTCACCCCGCACCAAAAAAAAAAAAAACACAATGGAAAAAGGTGAAATTTGATCTTAATTGTAACCCTGCTGCACTAAGCATGTCAGAACAGTAGAAGGAGCCTTGTCCTCTGGGGGCCCGGTGAGGGTCCCGGGGGGGTCGTGGCCATTAGAGAACAGAGCAACGTGAATGTAACGTTGAGTGAAACTCAAATGAAACCCAACGAAACGAGCCGCGAGTGCCGATGTAGGTCATTTCGACTCAAAGTGACGGGATAGGCACGTCGGGTGCGTATTTTTAGCGCCGTAATGGGGTGTGGGAGATGTTCCGCCCGCATATCTGCGCTGTTATTCGGAGACTTTTAGAGAACCCGCTGCGCCGAGCGTGTCGGCGTTCGTAAAACAACAGAGGACTGACGCAACCGAGAAAAGAGGACGGCGGGACAACCGCGGAACCGACAGCTCCACGCCGGGGGGGGGGGCGGGGGGGCAGAGAGGAGCGATGGAGGGTCACTCGAAAAAGTAAATAGGGTGGTGGAGGTCACGCGGCGTGGGGGGGCAGAGGGGGGTGGAGGAGAACCGAACCCCTTTTTTTTTTTTTTTTAGAACCCTTGTAGTTCGGAACGGCCGTGTATTTGCCCTGTTTAGCACTCGAGGGGCAGCCGGCGCCAAACATGCGGCGATGGTAACCACCTGAGCACCTGCTGTCCTGGACCTCCACCAGCATGACGGGAACAAGAGCTCGGGGTGGGGGAGGTTCTACGGCAGAGGCGGAGCCTCGAACGGACAAACGGAACGGGTCGGGTCGTCTGTGATCGGTGAATACCCCAAGGAACGTCCTTGGGTGCACTACACATTATAAAGAGTCGTCGGGAGAACACCCCGCATTGTTCTGTAGGAATCCCGGCGAGGAGAACCAGCGAGGAGAACCGGACGTGCGAAAGACGTGTCATCTAGAACACAAATAAGATGAAAGGGAGGAAAAGAGGCGGAGCCAAAGAACTAAAAGAACACGAAGGCTTTCAAACGGAGGGAAGATGGATCTGTACGGAGAACCTGGGAACCTGACGGGGAGAACACGGGGAGGCGGCGGTGGGGGGGGGGGGTAAGAACGTTAAAAGAACAGCAGATGAATGATGAAGCTTTATCGATTGGCGGAGAACGGGGACGCGGGACGAGATCGGGGTGGATGTGGCGGTAATTGGGAACACGGGCGGATCGATGGACGGAACGCGCTCGATCTGCGGTGAGGGTCTGCCGGGTTCCGAGGTTCCCATCGTGGGCCCCTGAGGAAGGCCCTCGATGCCCCGGGGGTCGATCGGGGCGTCTCGTCCGCAGAACGTCTCCGTAACGCGATGCGCATCGGATTGTCTTTCGAAATGTCAATCCTCTCGTCCGCGAATCCGCCGCGAGGCTCCGGACGGCGGCGCTGACCGCTGAGAACCCGGGGAACCGGTCAGAGTCTACAGACTGAACTCGATCGAATGCGGAACTTGAGACGGGATAGGCCTGACCTTCTGTCTCTAATCGGTTTATTATTATCGTTTGAAATCCGCGTCGTCCAGGGAGGATCCCGTTTTGTGGTGGCTGCCAAACTGCCACAGCCCACTCCCACTGCCCACTGCCCACTTCCACTGCCACTCCCACTGCCCACTCCCAACACTTCACTCCCACTGCCCACTCCCAACACTCCACTCCCACTGCCCACTCCCAACACTCCACTTCCACTGCCCACTCCCAATACCCCACTCCCACTGCCCACTCCCACCTCACACTCCAACAGCCCACTCCCAACACCCCACTCCCACCTCCCACTCCAACAGCCCACTCCCAACATCCCACTCCCACCTCCCACTCCACAGCCCACTAACCACTCCCACTTCCACCTCACACTCCAACAGCCCACTCCCACTGCCACATTCCACTCCCACTCCCACTGCCCACTCCCACTGCCCACTTCCACCTCACACTCCAACAGCCCACTCACCATTCCCACAGCCCACTAACCACTCCCACTTCCCACTCCCACAGCCCACTCCCACTGTCCACCTCACACTCCCACAGCCCACTCCCACTGCCCACTAACCACTCCCACATCCCACTCCCACTTCCACCTCACACTCCCACTGCACACTAACCACTCCCACAGCCCACTCCCACCAACCACTCCCACTGCCCACTTCCACCTCGCACTCCCATGCCCACTCCCACTGCCCACTCCCACTGCCCACTTCCACTTACCATCCCCACTGCCCACTCCCACAGCCCACTCCCACTGGCCACACCTACTGCCACTCCCCACTCCCACAGCCCTCGTGCAGCACGTCCAAAATCAAAAATGCAGCTGCTGTATAAAACGGCGCGCCCGTCTGTGAGCTCAGGGTAACCCGGTTAAACCAACATGCCCCCCCCCCCCCCCCCCCGTTGTAAATCCACTGCCGGTTGGTCCGACACAAATCATCACGGTGTCTCCTCTGGATTTACGGAGCAGAATCCGGACCGAGTGCATAAATTACCGGCGGGGAACCGAAGCCCAAGGGCAGGGAGCTGCGCTGACCGATCGAGGAACCGCGAGGCCGTCCCGGGTAAATCACGGCGACGGGACGACGGGACGTAACTCTGAACGAGTCTGACGGGCGGCGATCACGACGCGCTCCAGCCGAGGGTCAGAACGTCCGTCTAATCTGCGGACGCTGCGGCCGGTTCCACGGACGGTCCCACGGTTCCGGTGTATAGTTCCCTACACACTCCGTTAGTCCGCTTTAGCATCTTCTCCAAAGATCGGGACCACGGACAGAGCCGGTATACAGGTATCGCTGCGTATGTGACAAATAAAATTTAATTTAGTAATTTTATATATATATGTTATTAGGGTGGTGGATGATTCTCAGTACTGCAGTGACACTGGGACGGGTGGTGGTGCATTCAGAATGAGATTCCTGTGATGGAGGATTGGAGAACATACTAACCGAGCATGTAGAGTGCGACAGAACTGTAGAACCACAAACCCCACCTGTACAGTAGGTGGCGCTGATTCATTTCCGGGAAACGAAATGAAAAGGACTTAACGAACGATGGACGGATGTGACGGAGACGTTCCAGTCTCGTCCGCCGATGGAATGAAAGGTTGTCCGTGTTGTGGTCAGTGGACGTTCCATTCGATTGCGTGTGTTATTAAAGAACAAAAAAAAAAAAAAAAAAAAAAAAAAAAAAGCTTGTGTTAAAATATGCGCTGACATTTTCATCTGCTAACGAGCTCGTTATTCACGCCGTTATGAGCTGAGCGGACCTGTGGGATTCAGCGCCCATAATAACTCAGACTTAAAAATGACTGCGCTGCACCACCGCTGCTGACGACACACACACACACACACACACACACACACACACACACATATATATATATACATACACACACACGCACACACTCATATACATACACACACACACACACATACACAAACACACACTCACACCCTGGACATGCGGGTGTTATGGAAACGTAAAGATAAAAAAGACACACACACACACACATACACGCACAAACACACACGCTCGCGCACACACACGCACACACACACACACACACACACATACGCCCACACACGCTTGCACTCACATGAACATAAGCACACACACACTCACAGATGCACACATACACACACACACACGGACATTCACACATACGCCCACACACATAGACACACACGAACACACACACACACACACACACTCACATATGCACACACGCACATACACACAAACACTAACATACATGCACACACACACACACATACACACAAACACTAACGTACATGCACACACACACACACACACACCTACACACAAACACTAACGTACATGCACACACACACACACACACACACACACTCACATATGCACACACACACATACACACAAACACTAACGTACATGCACACACACACACACACACTCACATATGCACACACACACATACACACAAACACTAACGCACACACACACACACTTACACACAAACACACTCACATATGCACACACACACATACACACAAACACTAACGTACATGCACACACACACACACACACACACACACTCACATATGCACACACACACATACACACAAACACTAACGTACATGCACTCACATATGCACACACACACATACACACAAACACTAACGCACAGACACACACACTCACACAAACACACTCACATATGCACACACACACATACACACAAACACTAACGTACATGCACACACACACATACACACACACACTCACATATGCACACACACACATACACACAAACACTAACGTACATGCACACACACACACACACACAAACACTAACGTACATGCACACACACACATACACACACACACTCACATATGCACACACACACATACACACAAACACTCACATATGCACACACACACATACACACAAACACTAACGTACATGCACACACACACTCACATATGCACACACACACATACACACAAACACTAACGCACAGACACACACACTCACACACAAACACACTCACATATGCACACACACACACAAACACTAACGTACATGCACACACACACATACACACACACACTCACATATGCACACACACACACATACACACAAACACTAACGTACATGCACACACACACACACACACACACACACTCACATATGCACACACACACATACACACAAACACTAACGTACATGCACACACACACTCACATATGCACACACACACATACACACAAACACTAACGTACATGCACACACACACTCACATATGCACACACACACATACACACAAACACTAACGTACATGCACACACACACATACACACACACACTCACATATGCACACATACACACAAACACTAACGTACATGCACACACACACATACACACACACACTCACATATGCACACACACACATACACACAAACACTAACGTACATGCACACACACACACACACACACACTCACATATGCACACACACACATACACACAAACACTAACGTACATGCACACACACACTCACATATGCACACACACATACACACAAACACTAACGTACATGCACACACACACATACACACACACACTCACATATGCACACACACACATACACACAAACACTAACGTACATGCACACACACACTCACATATGCACACACACACATACACACAAACACTAACGCACAGACACACACACTCACACACAAACACACACACACACACACACACACACACACACACACACACACACACCGGGGGACGCGGTCAGGTTTTCTGATCGATTCGGCGGCGTGTCGTTGTAATCAGTGCGCTGTTCATCAGCCGCCCTGTGTGCTGAGAGCAAACACCCGTCTGCAGCGCCACCACCAGCGCCGCCGCCGCCGCTACACATGCTCACACGAGCGACCGTACACCGAGCACCACCGACACCCCCCCCCCACCTCCCCCCACCCCCCCCACCAGCCTCCTGAGGACCAAAATATAAACTGTGCTGTAACGGGCGTGCCGCAGTGCCTTCCTCCCCCGTCGACGGCTTATTACCCCCCCCCCCCCCCACACTGTACCAGATAACCAGATAAAGCACTGATGGCGGATCAATGGGGGCAGCCGGGGGTAAATACAGCGGTCCACGGCTGCCATCGACTCACGCGCAGCCATTTTGGCGAGGGCCTGCGTTTAGCTGCAGAGCGAAGGCGGGCGCTCGCGGCACGGCGCCGGGGGCCCTGATTGGCTCGCCGGGCGGCGCCACCTTTTGCGTCCGCATCGATGTCCCTCACGGTCGCCGTTCAGGGTCCGGAGACGCCGCGCCGCCGATATCATTTGCGCGCGCTCGCGTGCGCGGCGGGGGAAGTCGCGAGCATCGCGGTAATTAAACACGGCCAAGGCATCCGTTTCGCCCCCCCACCCCCCCACCCCACACACGCACGCACGCCATCCCCAACCCGTGACCCGAATCCATCCGACTTCCTCTCGCCGCCGTGGACTTCTAATGGCTGTAATTAGTCTAATGAATAATCATTGCCCCATTATCCTCGTTTATTGTCCGGGTTCAAACCGCAGAGCGATGGAGGGCGGCGGGAAATTCATCTGCGCCAGCCGGAAAGTTCCCCCGGCTGACGGGCGCCGCCCGGGGACCGAGCAGGAACCGATTTCGGCGGCGGGTACGAATCACGGAGCGAATCGGGACCCCGACACTCAGCACACTGGATGTCCCGGTACTAAGATTTTGCCGCAATAGGAATAATAACGAGGGCACGGCATTCTGGGAAATAATGTGGGGCCCCACCCCATGGGGCAGATCTCACCGGAGGCAATTAATAATTTAAGAGGTTCATAATTAAAAAAAAAAAAAAAAGAAAGAGGTTTATCTAAAAAAAAAAAATAACGATACACAAACCGAACCCAACACCAGGTGGCGCTACTCTTACAACGGCCCACGCAAAGACATCGACCTCGGCGGGTGTGCACCCCCCCCCCCCACACACACACACCAAATTAAAAAGAACAAATAGAAAAAGTGGGGGGGGCTTACAGATCAAGTACTGACACTTCTGCACCGACCATGCTGAGACACCAGGGGGAGCCCTTGTCCCCTCCTGTGTCTCATGTGTCACCTTTGCTTTTTTTTTAGACGGTCCGGATAAACTAAGTAGCTGCGCGCCGCCCTTCAGGCCGACGGCGGAATCGCGGTGCCGTATGTATGTTGTAGGCGGTGCCTTGTTAGCCCCGCCCATAATCGCCACTCGGGGTCCAAGCGGGGGTTCGATAGCAGCCGCCGTTGCCGTGGAGTGCAACATAAATAAAACGCTCGTAATAAAAACGTCCCGCGCCGTCTGTTGCCCGCTCGCAGAACTGCAGGCACCGTGCCCGGGTTCCGCTCTCTGTCTCCCGGCAGGTTCCAGACGCCGTCCTCCACCCTCCTCCACCCCACGCCGCGGGTCCTCGTCCCGACGCGACGACCACAAACGGGAGCGGCCAGGACGGCCGAGGACGCACTCCAGATACAAGGCGTGGAACACGGGGGGCACCGGAGAGCCAGGTCTGGAACACAGAACAGGGCGCCTTCTGAGGGGACGGGGGGACGGGGGGGAACGGGGGGAAGGGGGTTGTGGGTTTAAACGGCGAGGCATCTGTTGGACTTGGCAACGGCGGGCGACGGACCGGTCCAGGATCCTGCCACGGCTCTTTATCCAGCAGCCAAATCCGACGATCCCGTTTCCACCGGCGCTGCCAGGCTGGCTGACGCGCCCGACCCCCCCCCCCCCCCCAACCCCACCCCCACCCCCCACCCCCGCACGGCGGCCGTATGGTACAGTGCAGAGGGGCGGCGCGCGGAACAGCCAGCGACACCGATACAAACGCCTGATAGAAGCGCGAGGAACACCGCAGAGAGCTATTTTTAAGAACACCGGCGCTGCTGATTGGTCGCTTTCCCAGAATGCACTCTTGGCCTCGCGGGGGGTGCGCTCAGCGGTCAGACGCCTCGGACACTCG